>JABFEB020000008.1:6161527-6172691 GCA_019775895.2 Stomatorhinus ivindoensis | reverse complement strand
AGATCACAGTGAGAGAGGCCCTGCAGTAACCCGTGAGAGATCACAGTGAGAGAGGCCCTGCAGTAACCCGTGAGAGAGGCCCTGCAGTAACGCGTGAGAGAGGCGCTGCAGTAACCCGTGAGAGAGGCCCTGCAGTAACCCGTGAGAGAGGCCCTGCAGTAACCCGTGAGAGAGGCGCTGCAGTAACCCGTGAGAGAGGCGCTGCAGTAACCCGTGAGAGAGGCGCTGCAGTAACCCATGAGGGAGGCGCTGCAGTAACCCGTGAGAGATCACAGTGAGAGAGGCCCTGCAGTAACCCGTGAGAGATCAAAGTGAGACTAACCTGTACACGTAGAACACGAATGGTGACAGGGTCTGCATTTCATTTCCTCCAGGTTAAAAAATGTTCCATGGGCACATTGCGGGACACAGGTCATACCTGCCAGACTGTGAGCAAACACACACACACACAGACAGACAAAAACAGGTCACCAACCGGGCATTAATCACAAATAGCCACATCAGTAAACATGAATAAAAACTGAAAACCTGAGCCCTCAGAAGACGTTATTGTGTGTGTGTGTACACATGTGCAGCCTTCACCTCAACACACACAGGCAGGCAGCCATTAGAGTTACCTGTAGCCCTGGTTGCAGGCTGTACACCTGTCTGCATCACGGAGACAACGCATGCAGTTGTCATGGCATCGCAAACACTGCCTCTGTACTGGGGGGGGCAGGACAGAGCAGGGTTAGACAGTACGACTGCCAGAAACACACACACACACACACACACACACCTGGAATCCCGGGATGGTGTGGGGGAGAAAGTGAGTACAGACTGTGGAGAGAGAAAGACAGAAGGGAACTAGAAGAATGGAACAATAAGAGAAGACAAGAGAGAAGGAGGGAGAGGAGGGAGGGAGACCGAGAGAGACAAGAAGGAGCCCAATAGAGAAGGAGAATGTGAGAGAGCGCCAGCCTCAAAAGGAGAGTATTTACAGCCAGCTCTGGCTGCAAACATATTTCTACTAGCACAACAAACTTCATTAACGAGCTTCCAGGGCTCTGGGCTACATTTCACCGTCCCGGGTGCGAACACCGGCACACCGGCCCAGACGTGGCCATAGCTCTGGGTCTGCGAAGGCCAATTATTGGTGCATTAAGGGGGTCCAGTATGTGGCACAGTCACTGCTCACTGCTGCAAGTTATTACAAATATACAGCCTCCCCGCAAACAAGATTCTCAAACATCAAAGCCTAACCCCACCCCCTACATTCCCCCGCTCGCTCGCCCTTACCTTCATCGGCGAAGTAGCCAGCAAGACATGTGGGCAGGCAGGAGTCGTCCCCTGTGCTGAGATACAGTCCTCTCCGGCAGGACAGGCAGGTGCCGCCCCTCCCACCCTCGCACCTCTCACACCCCTTCGGGCAGCGACGGCAACGCCTGGCTGCCGGGTCCTCAGAGTAACCCAGCGGGCAATGGCTGACACAGGTTCTGCGGTGGAGGAGGAAGAAGATGGCAGCCTACGGAGTCGGTGCATACCAAGCGGCCCGGGGGTCCTCCACGACGCACGGCACGGCACGGCTGTCCATTTACCTGCCCGTCTTCAGGCTGCCCAGGCTGAAATGGACGCAGTTGAGGCAGTGGTCAGAGGCGGGCCCATCGCAGCCCTGGTCCCCGCACTCTTGATGGCACGGCCCTGTGGGAGACCCACATGGAACAGTGATAGTCCTTCCCTGTTCCACGAGGAGCTGTACGCAGAATCCTCACGATGGACGCAGCAGAAACTGAAACCTGGAGGCGCTGCGCCCCATTCCTGCGACGTCACCCTGAGCCGGTCGCTCGGGCGTTGCCATGTTCACAGACACAGGCGAAAACGACGTTCACCAGAAGGGGGGGCTCCTACCGTTATACTCTTCCTCTTCCTCATCTTCCTCCTCCTCCACCATATCCTGCAGCACCTCGGGACCCTTGCGGTCCCGACCTGGACTGGGAACCTCCAGCATCCTAGAGCGCGAGTGCTGGGAGCTGTGGGAGTGGTATGGGTGCTCAGAGGTGCCGTACAG
Organism: Stomatorhinus ivindoensis; assembly: GCA_019775895.2. Lineage (NCBI taxonomy): Eukaryota > Metazoa > Chordata > Actinopteri > Osteoglossiformes > Mormyridae > Stomatorhinus > Stomatorhinus ivindoensis. Next base: position 6,170,644 of record JABFEB020000008.1, on the reverse strand, counting down.
TACAAGGGTCCATTCCTTCAGTTTACCTGGGGGGGGGAGAAAAACAACTAGATGAGAGAAGAAAGCAGCATCACCCCCACCCCCCCTGGCTAAAACCAAGAACACAAACTTACCGAGGACCTCGGGGTTACGCAGCTGTGACGGAGAGTCGAGCACCTCCAGAGTCCAGCTACCCTCCGCTCGCTCCCCCCAGCAGTGAACGGTCATAAACTCCCAGTTCCTAAATCCCTCGTTAGAGTTGTCAAACAGTCTGTAACCGGGGGAAACGGACACATAAGAAGGAGGAACTATAAGCACACAAGACATCAAAAATAAGAAACTAATTTATGGACTTTGGTTTTAAATTTGCTGGGAACAGCTTGGCACTTTCTCAGCTGATAATGTAACAGCAAAGCAATTACCCAGCTCTGAAAATGAACAAAAAAAAGAGAAAATGCCGACTTTGTAGTTGGGAAATCTCATCTAGGCATTTAACAGCTTTTTTTTTTTTTTTTTTTTAAATTTCCCCGACCTCCCAAATAACCAAATAAATCTAATTCGATGCATCAGGGCCTCGGCGTCATTAAAAAGTGACAAGCAGAGGGAAAATAATCCAAAACAGATAAACCCATCCAAAAACACCACCATGCAATCAGTTCCATCCCAAAAGCTGGTTTCGCAATAACGGCTCGACCCGCTCGCTGCCTGCGAGGGAATCTGCAATCACTCTGCCAGTTACAGACAATTGAAAACAGGCAGTGATTAAACTTTAACTCTTTGGTGGCAGATTCTGTCCCACCCAGCATCGCACCAAGTGCATCGTTTACTCCCCCCCCACAAGCCATAGGTCTTCATACAGTCAATTACCCCCTAGATTCACCTTTACTTCAAGTTCTTTACTGTTACGAAAACTCAATCCGTTCCAGGCCATTAAAAACATAATATTACAGTCCATCCCTTCCAAGCCAATGCTTATACATGGAGAATTTGATGCAACTATGCCAAGAATTAAACAGACCCCCTTGACCACAACTTCATTAGTGATACGAGGAGGGACACCTTTGGAATCCTGCTTGCCAATGAATATACAGACATTGCCGGCAACCAGCCAGAGACCCCCAACCCAGATAACTAGGGGTAGTACAAGAGACATCCAGTAGGTGTGGATTTCACATAGGAGCCCAGCTCCCCCTCGCCAGAACACGAAGACACTGTCTGCCGAGGTGTTAAGACTCCAAAGACTCATCAGGACCCTTGAAAGGTCACAGAGCATCAACCAAAGGGCCACGATACTCAGACCTCCCAGGTTATTAATATTTATTTCTGCCTCATCTCAGAGATGCTGTTCTGTGGCTAAAGATTCCACAAACTTAAAGTATCTGAGATCCAAACTCTTGGAGGTCTGACCGCCAGGGTCACGAGACCTCGCAGACATACAGCTGCACGGGCTGAAAAATGGAGGAGAGGCATCGAGAAAGAAAAAGTACATTTTTAGTTTTTGTCACAAACCCAATAAATCACCGCAGACCCAAGGCATCGTAGGATTCCTGCCCAAACACGGATTGCTTTGGTGAAGCGGTACCGACACCTTGATTAATGATACACACTGGCAACCTGGACTTTATGCCAATGAAGTGATGTTTAATAGTTATTGTGCTCAGCCACTGCACTGCCTGCTGCGAAACCCAGGAAAGCTCATGGTTGCCCATAGGACCTGCCTGCTGCGAAACCCAGGAAAGCTCATGGTTGCCCATAGGACCTTACCTCTTGGCTAGCAGCTGAGAGCGGGTCCCTGAGGGGGAGATGAGGCTGATCTGGAGGTCCCCACGACGAGGGTGTGCAATGAGCACCTTGACCACGACGTGCTCCAGGAAGACCACATGCCGGTCCGCATGCTCAGCACAGCCAGAGGTGGTGATGCTGGCATTCAGATACTGGTCAGTGCAAATGTACCTGGGAGAGTAAATGAATGCCGTGGACTTAAATGTCTCATGTTAGGCCACAGAAGAGTCACACAGACAAACAACCCCGTAGTCAGACCTCACGGTTCTCCATTTACAATGAAAATTCACTCACCTCCTAGTTTGGAAAAAAAAAACTCTCACATTACCGGTCAAAAGGCACATTTACCAATATACATGTCATTTTCCTATAATTGATAAACAAAACCAACTTCTTCCATAAAAAAAAAATTCCGAACCTCAAAACGTTTATGCATCTTTTAAGCTCCTTCAGGCTCAACGGACTGTTCGCTCAGCTAACTCTCTCTACAGAAATAAACATAACCCATCACCCCCAATTCCTCCACTTTTACTGGGCTACGAACACAAAGAAATCGCAGCTGTAGCCTCTGAAAGTGAGTAGTGGAGCCCACTGGCCTAGCCAGCAGCTGCAGGATAATACAATAGGCATTGATTTCTTCCTGGGGTAATCATACAGTCGTTTGGATTAATTATTACACACCAAGTGGGGCACAGAGAGAGAGCGGAAGCGAGAACCATGATGAAAGACACGGGATTCATGGGAAAATGGGAACAAAACAGACATAATCAATACTGTAATGGCTCTGATTTATTTGGGAGTTGAGCAGAGGGTAATTTCCCTCCTTTTTAGTCTATCATCATCATCATCATCATCATCATCATCATTTAGGGCTCCTCTCCACTTACTCTAATCAATTATCTGCACCACCAAAACCTTCGCATAATGAGCCTCAAAAAGACTGGTCATATCCTAAACTGAATGTAATTCATGCAAATATCCTGATGGCAACAGTCAAACACAGGTATCGATGCCCATTTTCCAGTCGTCCTGATAACCAGCAAAGGGGATATCAGCGGGGTGAGTGTGCTCTTCAGCAAGAAAACTGGGACTGCTGTGATAGCACCAGGGTGCAGGCTTCCTGCCAACACAACAAGCTATCACAGCAACACGCTCAATCCTTACTCTCCCGGGGACGCCATTCCGAACACGTGCGACCCCACCACACTAAACGAACAGCTTTCGGAGAGTCTCGTCTGCTTGGAGATAATCAATGAGACAAAATATTAGCAGTTGGCTCTTCAGGGAAATGCTATTTATTCTAAGTACAACTGTCAGCACATCCATCAATCACCTCAAATAAACCATAAACAGAGCAAATGTGACACTAATCGTGTACAAAGTCCTAAGAATAGTTCTATATTTTCATAATTTTTCTGTGTGTAAAAGTTACTGCAGAAAACATCTTAATTACTCCAGCACCACACAGTAGGCCAGGGTTAAATCTTTTACAAGTCGCTAAAGTGTTACTCCACCACTGAAGCAGATGACTAAAAAAAAAAAAAAAAAACAATTAACACATGGCTGTACTTTCCTCTTAATAACCATTTCTTAATGATACTGTCGACAGCGATGAACAAAATATTTTATCCCGCACAGGATGCATCCTGCAAACTAAATAGACACCTGCATGCCTGCAAATGGAAACATCCTTCGTTTATTTATGCTGATGAGATGAATAAACGTTTTAACACACCATCTAGGGCAACAGCTGTGCGATTACAGGTACTTTATCCGCTCATAACTCTTAGATGTGGTCCAATTATGCGCAGAAATCTCCTGATGACAATAAATGAGTTCATTTAGACTGTCCTCGCCAGATGCACGGTCCAAATTATTAGTTAGACAGGAGCCGCTATATGAATGATAAAAATTGGTCATCTTAAACACGCAAAATATTTTCCCCACGACAAACAAATACTATCTTTTCTACCCATAACCATAAGTGATTTAAAGACTTTCGTTTAGTGTATTCTACAGCAGTTACCCTCAGGGCGTACCTTCTGCGTACGCTCCATACGTATAACAATCCCTTTTGTTAAAATGATCACTGCAGTAACACTAACTAAACATACAGCACAGGACGTGGACAACAAACCAGTACAAATATTTTGGATCTGTTAGGTGAATTAGCCAGGCAGTCTGTTCGCTATGCACCTCATGGGGAAAAAACAGCCATGGATTTTACTAAAAAAAATATAGATGTAGACAGACAAACAGATACCACTAGAGAGACGCACTTTGCATTTCTGACTGTTGGCTCTAGGTTCTGCTAAAGAAATTCCTATCTAAACGTGGAATTATTTTTTACGTAGTATTATGTTAACGACACGTATTATGTAAAACAGGTATTATGCTAAGGACGTGTGTAGTTGGCAGGCAGTGCCGGGGGGGGGGGTACGGCACCTCATTCACACTTCCGCCTCACACCCCCAGGAGCTAGGGATGAAATCCTGTCCCCTGCCTTGCTCCCTAGGATTGTGCCCAGCCCCCCCGTGGCAGACTACCGGATAAGCGGAAGGCGGGCAATGAAACCTGCCGTTAGGAATAGGAATTAAACAGCTTTGTGTAAAACCATTTTTAACTACAATGTTCCTCAAGCGGATAACGATACAGGGTCTAACCACGGAACGTGTCGGCCGAAGGGGAACCCGGTGAGGGATCCTGGTGTCGCGCCGAAACAGCCGCTTTGTCCGGATAATGGATGCACAAACCTGTCTGCTTGGCACAGTATTACGTTCATCGCAATACATCAGTAGTTCCCAACCTTGTTCCTGGCGCCCCCCCCCCTCCCAGAATGTTCTCATTCCAGCCCACACTGCTTACAATGAGCCACATTCATTATTAGCCTACCAAGAACCATATAAGCCTGGATATGGTCGGGTGGGAATGGAAACATTTTGGGGGGTGGGACCAGGAACAGGATGGAGAATGACTGCTGTATATGAAGAGATGCTTACTGGAACTTCACCAGGAAGGGCCGACTTCCATAATCAGGCCCCCCTAACTCCCCCTTACCCAACCTTACCTGGTCCTGCGATCAGGGGGTTCCGTGCACACATGATGGGGGGGCACGTTCCTCCATTTCCTGGCCTCCACCACCATGGCCTCAGCATCAACCAGCCCGAACCCATACAAGTGGCTGACTGCAAAAGGCCAGAGGTGCGAGTCAGAGGCTTTCCTGCCCCGAGCCGACTGGCTGCACATCCGAGCAAAAGCACGGAGCGTTTTATTTTGGTGCCTATCACGTCCTTATGGTATTTTACATAAAAACAGCTGGGAGCAGATTTATGCAGGGTTATTAAATACCGTTCCCAGATACATCACAGCCCTTGACAGGTGTTAAAGCAGCCTGTGAGAGCCTAGGGCTGTTTGACAGCACACAGGCCCCAGTAATACACAAAGGCATCATACTGTAAAGGAGCTACTGTCAACATGCTGATTATTGGGTTACACATCATCCTTATTTGGTAGGAGAGAAGGCGAATGCCTAAAGGTGTAGGTTACACCTGCCAAGGAACTCATGAATTGCACCCACACATGAGCAGTGGGGTGTCCCTTATATCAGCGTTTCCTACCCAGTCCTCAGTCCACGTTGTTATTCAGTAAGGAGCTGGAGGGAGCAAAAATGTGAACCGGCTGGTCCCGCTCAGAAATGAGCTGGGAGGGAGCAAAAATGTGAACTGGCTGGTGCTGCTCAGAAAGGAGCTGGGAGGGAGCAAAAACGTGAACCGGCTGGTGCTGCTCAGAAAGGAGCTGGGAGGGAGCAAAAATGTGAACCAGCTGCTGCTGCTCAGAAAGGAGCTGGAGGGAGCAAAAACATGAACCGGCTGGTGTTGCTCAGTATGGAGCTGGGAGGGAGCAAAAACATGAACCGGCTGGTGTTGCTCAGTATGGAGCTGGGAGGGAGCAAAAACATGAACCAGCTGGTACGGCAAGAAAAATAAAGGAATGAATTTCATCGTGTCTGAGCACACCCTAAAGCACTGATTTTTTTGTACAAATTTTTCTAACAGGGAGACTTGAATGCCCGGGCGAGAGTTACACGATCTGAAGCTTCAGAAACAAGAGAGGCCCAAATGGACGCCATCCCACCTCGGTGTCCTGCTGCGTTCGTCTTCCAGTCTCCAGCTTTGAGGTGGGCTGACCGAGACGTCTTCACCAGGAGGTGCTGCACGTCCCTCCAGGTCACCAGCGGGCTGGACAGGAAGTGACAGCCCACAGGACGGCCGGCAAGCGGTCGCGGAACAGGAAACAGAGAGACGTTCTTTGAGCCGGTTGTCGCGGCGACTGAGGTGCATTGGCGTGAAACATACAGCTTAAGAGTGTGTACGTGCTTGAAGAAGAAAAAAAAATAAACGTGACACAGGTGATGGATGAAGGGAAGATAAAATAAAAAACACAAGATGACAGCATCTGCAACCCCCGGGGGGGAATACAATGAAAACTATGCCAGGGATCGCTGGTCATCATCTGGATCACATAACAATGGCTAGCGGCCAAAGGGGGACTCCCAGTCCCCCCCCCCCCCCCAAAAAAAAGAGGCAGAAGGGAAGGAAAATAAATAGACTAAAGACACACCCTGCATTCTAGGTGTTGACTTCCTGTGTGGAGGGGGAGGTCATCACCCAGTCACAGCGTCAAATTAGGAAATGAAGGAATGTGCATGAGCTACGCCCAGAATTAGAGGGATGTTAATGGGCTTTTTAATTGGTCGACAGCTCCAGCACTCGTACAAATTTGCATTCGGTAAAACAGGCAAGGAAGGAGTGCAGCGTAAGCGAAAATCTGAGTGTTCGGGATGTAACTGCTCCTGGCGTCCGGCTGCATATCGTCACGGTTGGCAGGTGAGGGCAGCCCATCGGGCCGCAGCCAGTGTCGTCGCGCCCTTTTTTGACTCCGATGCTGCCGTCGTACTCACTTGGCTTCCAGAGCAAGCGCGATGACCCCAGCCACCATCGGCGCGGAGACGGAGGTGCCGGTGTGCCCGTCCGTGCAACGCTGCCGGAGGTCCGTGGTCACCTGCATGGGGAACGGGGTGAGGATGTATGGCCCAGGAGAGGGACTGCGGAGACCCCACACATAGGGGACCCTAATCCCACCCTTAACCCTAACCTTAACCCTAACTCTAACCTTAACCTGAGCTCCAGGCGGCACCAAGACCCATACAAGAGGAATCACAACCGCCGTAATGAAGAGCTGAGCCGCAGCATTCCTGCAATGTCCAGTAAATATTCTCCCTCTCCACCCCACCCTGCACCCCCTCCCAGCAGTCTGTCAATGCGAGAACGGCCACATGACCGACCACAGGCTGCGAGTGTCGAAGAGCAAGCCGCGGATAATTCCACGAGCCAATGAAAGCAGGCCGCAGATGGGAGCGCCCACAGCCTACCCCGTCTATTCGCCTGTGGAGGGGGAGAGGGGGCATGGCGACCAGCGGGCCCCCAGGCTCAGGAATGCGGCACCTGGCCAGTGCAGCGGGCACGCCTCACCTCCAGTCACCCTGCAGGGGAGGGGGAATGCCACACTGTCTGGCCACAGCGCCAGGCGGACCAGTCTACACAACCTCACGTATCCGACCTCCCCCTAACCCTGAGCCCTACACAGGTCCCTCTGTCGACTTTCATAGGGCTTTGGGTTTAATCAACCGTTCCCAGTATGTATACAGCATCACATCTGCATTAAATCATTAGGCAAAGACAGCATGCAGCATGCATCACTCTACCTCTATGGGAGCTGGTGGGTGCCTCTAGTGGGCATCGTAAGGATATTTTTTGTTTTTTGTTTGTAATGATGCTTTAAAGCTCAGCGGTCTATGTACCACAGCCCTCAATGGACCACGAAGGATGAGATATCTATGGAGGTAGGAAACTGCTTGCTATTGACTGGCTTGTAAGCCATCCTTCCGAGACAAGATAACATGCAGCAGGGCAACATGGGAAATGGAGTCCATATCTGTGGTATGCAGCAAACCGGCGCATGTCACTTGGGCGAGCACTCAACTATTTTGCGGTCGTAGTACTCGCCACTGCTGTAGGTGGTGGCCAGCGTGGAGGAGCACACCTCAAGGTACCAAGGCTTCATGCCGTTCTCCGTGGTGCTGCTGACGGAGATTGTGTAAATGCTGTTGGTGTAGCCGTCGCAGGAGCAATGGTCGCCCTGTCTGCCGCCGTTGCCTGAGGCCCAAACAAAGATGGAGCCCAGCCCCTTCCGGCCCTGCAATTTTATTTGGGGAAAAGAAGAACCAACACCACACCGGTGGATGGGGTAGAAGAGGAGGCCCCAACGGATACACACAGCTCTAACTGTCTGAGCTCCAACCTTTTCAGATGTCCAAGGTGTGCAGATAATCTCACGCAGATTCTCTCACTCTAATCCCAAGATGCTCAACCTGGCCCTCAGGATCCCCCAGACAGTCCTCGTTTTCGCTGGGCTGAGAAACACTCTAACATAACCTACTTTTCTCCTACAGCCGAGTCCCTGCATCCAGGTTCTACGTGCCCCCAAAACCCTCTTATTTCGCTGCATTCCATGGATAGCTTATGCTTACAAGCTGTTATTCCATGGAAGCTCAAAGCACCAATTCCATAAGCACGGAGAACGGGCAACGGTCGGCGGAAGGACACCCTCGTAAAAACTTAACTAGAAGGTTTGTGTGCTGAAAATACCAGACCTTCTTAATGCCCAGCTCGAAGGCCTGCTTGGCAAGCGGACCGGGCCCGTCCACAGTCTTGCCATCATCGTCCGGACCCCAGCTGGCGCTGTAGATGTCGATGTAGTCGGGTCGGATGCCGAGGGATTTGGCCTCCACCACGTCTGTTACATCCCCGTCCAACATCCGGATCCCTAAACACACAAAAAATAAAACTTCAAATGACAGGATCTAAATAAAAGTGTAAATCCTGGTAGTCTGTAGCAACACTGTCGCTGACAGGACTTGCATCCTAAAAACACAGCCATTGTGTTTACAGTCCAAATAGGACAAAAGATGGCCGTTCTCGCTCCATCACAACATAGACAGCCGTACGGCCCAAAAAAATGATAGAGCAGGACGTGCCACATGTTTCTACAGCTGTGCCAGGACAATGCTGCAAGCCAGACTTGTTTGAGCCCCTGTGGAACAAACCCCCCCCCACGCCCCACCAATCCCCGGCTTAAGTTCTGAGCATCAGCTTAATTACAAATCACTGCTCACAAAAACCGTCTGTGTCTTTGCAGAGCTTTGCAAGGAGCAGTTATATCCTGCGTGATTGGTTATTCTGGACCCTGCAGGTGCAAAACCTTGCTCATTCTATTTCTGGTAAACGCAGCTGGTGT
>JABFEB020000008.1:6133381-6161516 GCA_019775895.2 Stomatorhinus ivindoensis | reverse complement strand
ATACCCCCCCCCCCCCCCCACCCAGGCAGGGCAAGGGAAAGAGCTGCTGGGATATGGGCAAGGAAGGAGAAGATGATTCCACAGGAACATTCCTGCAGAAAGAACGCTGACTTCCAGCTGGCATTTCCGGCGATGTCCGCTTTCCCCTGGATGGGGGGGGGGGGGGTCTCTATGAGATCTATATCTAAGGAGCCACTAACATGGTATTCCTTTCGGCTGCCAGTATAGACCCCTTGTTTCCACACCCAATATGTTTAGGCCTGAGGATACGCAGCCTCCTCAGTCTTGTTCGGGGGGGGGGGTCAGTGAGGCTGATGGAATTTCATCACCTAGAGATCAGGTCCGACCAAAATTTCCTTTGGGCCTCTGTCTCAGATACGTCCAGTTCTCCAGCTCCAGCCAACAAACAGCTGTAAATATTTGACCGTCCAGACCAAAGTGGCACCAGACATTTGTGTTCGGGATAGCCAAGAGAGGTCAGCGCCATGTGCACCACTATAAACACTGACAGCACAAACTCTATTAACTTTGTAGCCATTAGCAGCCGCTAAGTACATCAGGGTGACGACGATGAATGCGTTGAGCTGTGTAAATGGGGGATTTATTAAAATATGTCCTGACTGTTTACACCTGGTCAGGGGCCCTTAGAGATGGGAGCCGCGTCCCCACTGATGGTCCTGCTAAAGGGAAACTGATGTCCTAAAAAATCATTACAAAAAAAGAGAGAAGCTGTAGAGTAAAGGCAATTTTGTAGCTTTGTTTGGGTGTGTCCACAAGCTGTCAGAGTGATTATGGATCAAGTCCTTCCGAAAGCAGATTCTTAATTACCTACGATTGCGTCACACTTGAGACAACTGACAGGATTAGAGCGTCATTCTGCGAAAAACCAGGCATCCTAGTTACTACGTCGTGACGTGACATTTTCCTGGAGGAATCGGAATGCTTTCACAACCCAAAAATACGGCTGTGGGTAAACACTGAACATGCCTGCCTTTTAAGTTCTAAAGGTACCCAGACCTGCCACAGACAGCCCTGCAGGTCTGAGCCCTTCAGCATGAGAGAGCCAGGCCTCTTCTGAAGAGCGACGTTTTAGAAGCCTACCTCCTATTCGAGCATTGAACGCGATACCCACGATGCAATGGGAGTTGTTGGCCACCGCTGCCACTTCGCCTGCGCAACGGGTCCCGTGCCTGGAGAGGGAGAACAAGGACAGCATACGGCTTCAGTCGTGCACGGCTCCGACACAGTGCTCTCTCTCTTTCTGTCACACACACAGTCACACACACACCATTAACAGGCAGGAACTGAGGAATGTGTTCCTCGCTGTGAACTCGATCAGACTGCCAGCTAGTGTAACTTGCAGGATTTTGGCACGCATTCATATATAAAAGAACAAAGAAAACAATAAAACATTGTCTGAAAACATTCCGCGGCCAAAATGTAAACTTCCATAGATACGTGTGGGTCTATTAATTAAGACTGCGGGGGTGTATTAGGTTACTTGACGACAGATGAACTGGCCAGAGGCCTACCCCACACCGCTGCTGTTCTTGGTAAGAGAGACCTGGTACAAGATGATGCTGAACCCAAAAGGGAGCTTTTCTCATCAGGCTTTTGGCTACTAAATGAAGTCACTCCCACCCACTCGCATCAGCAGCATGCTGACCAATAAGGCGCGCAACTCTGCCTGGACCTGCCCCGCCCCCGGCTGTCAGGGCCAAGTGATGTAGATGCAGGGTGACCCCAAATGCACCACCCTCCCTCCACTGGCCAACTGTGAGCAACAATAAAAGTGGTGCATGCCGACCACGTGTGCCTGCGTGCTCTGAGACAGACTGGGATCCTGTTCAGACTTACTTTAAGTATAACCATGCATGGATGGATGGACAGATGGATGGCAAATGGAGACTAATAAATGTAGAGCAGTGAAAACTGGTTTCAATTCAGAAAAAAACCCTCATTTTACATGAAAAAAACTATTACAATATTTAAAAAATCTAAAAAAATATTTTTTAATCCCTAAAGCCCTATTTTGTAATTTATTAGAAAGCTGCCAGATACATAAATCATATCAGCAGTGATTGTTACACTAGTTCACACGGGGGAGAAAAATCCTGCAGGTTTCATCTTTCTCGCCGGAAGTAAAGACTCCACCTAAGGTGCATTAATTAGCAAACACACAGGGACAGGAGAACTCGTTAAGGGGAATGGTGGCACACGCCAGAGAAATGGAATGGAACCCTTGGGCAAATCCATGTGACATCACCCACTTAATTAAACATATTAATCAGCCATATTGCATCATACGCCTCATCTGGGCACTTCAGTAGGCGAACGGAGAGTGACAAAACGCAGCCTGTGTGAGACACAGAGGCGCTGGCGACCACCCACTTGTTTTCGTTGCTGGAATCATAGCGTGGTGTTGGATCGTGGTCATTCCCATTGACATCATAGCTAGCAAGCTGATCCTGGGAAGGGGGCAAAACAAATCATCATTTACCCCGTTGGGGGGCACACAGTCATAGGATTTCATCACCCTTCAGCCATATCTCATTTTCTTAGCTATTAGGGAATAAGTCATAAATTGGAACCAACCACAGCCATAATTTCAAGCTGTAATACAAAGTGTCAAGCAGGTAAATGGATTTTATTTATGGCAAGGTGGCGTCGTTCGGTGCTCGCAGTCGGAGGCCCAGAGAAGGTATGATTTTATGGGAGTCGACAGTGCAGAGCCTGAGGCTCGGTGTGGGTCTTATACTGAAAGGTAACTCACATAGTTCTCTGCAAGGTCAGGGTGGTTCTTCTCTATGCCATCATCCAAGATGGTGACCACGACGTTCTTCCCCGTGTAGCCCCTCTGCCAGGCGGCCAGGATGTTCATCTCCGAGCGACATCGGGCGCTCTTGTCGCCGCAGTGCTGGAGAGAGGCAGCCAGCATCATCGCCAACAGAAGAGCGGAGGAGCTCCATTCTACCCTAACCCTTCTGCTCCTTTGACGTGGGATGGCTGATGGTAAACACGGCTCTTACTGTGCATCTGGCCTGAAACTCGAACCTCATATGGGAGTCCGGGGCGCCTTGGGGTGTTTGGATAAAGCATGACTCCATTTGGATAAAACAACGCCCCCGTCCTCCATTTTTTTCCCATACTAACAGTTTCACCGTGCCAAAAGACACCTCTGATTAAAAACACACAATAAGTGTAGGCTCTCTCCGTAAACAGAGATTCATCCACAATCAATATCAATTCTTGAAACTGGCATCCGAGTATATATTCACTGCACACTGTTTCCCTCCTAGTTGGATTGAGAATGCACAAAGGCTTTCACTACCCGTGAAAATATGCTTTCAGTTTAGGGTCATTGGGTAGGGGGGTGGGTTTGATATACTAACCCCACACAAGGAGATCAGGCCTGCAGGCCAGAAACAGCTGCCTGTATTTATTCTTTGAACAGAAAATGCAACTAAAATAGTGTCAGCTCAGAGGAAATTTCCTCGATTTTCCCCAGAACTCTAGATGACTACAAATGACATTTCAGCAAAAACGACAAGCTCATGGATCTCACACACACACACAAGGTTTGCTGACCTTGGCCTACAGGAGAAGGTTCTATGTTATGAAGTGATGCCCGGTCTCCCTTGTTTAGCTCTCCTTAAATTGCCTCACCTATTCATCGTGCAGTGTAGCTGTAAAGGTCCTTCCAGAATCTCCCTTTGCAAATATTCAAAATGTATGCCGATGAAATCACCCAAGTTCATCTAGCACTGCACTCTTCAGCCAACTTTCGGGTGCTGGATATAAAGTACCCCCATGACCTTGAACTGGATCAGCAGGTACAAGATGGAGGGATGATGCCAAATTTCATTTGGTCAAATAAGGAAAAAATGGTTTTACTCACCATGTACCACATGCCAGACCACTTGGGGTCATTGAATTGGATGACATTGAGGTCATTTCTGTTGGACCTTTTCACTCGAGATTTCACCACCTGCTGTTGGATCCAGTGAACCTGCAGCATCATCACACAACAAGATGAAGCCCTGGTTCCTCTTAACCCCATCAAAGTGTCCTTGAGCAAGACACTGAACCCCAAATTGCTCCCGGTATGCAGGTTGGCACCTTGCATGGCAGCATTTGCCACTGGTGTACGAATGTGTGTATGAATGGGTGAATGTGAGGCATGAATTGTAAAGCGCTTTGAGTACTCGTAGGAGCAGAAATGCGCTATATAAATGCAGTCTATTTACCATTTACTACACAGGTGCCGTGTGAAAAGCAACTGGAATGCTGTAGACCTGCCCCGGGTCATGGTCGAATGTTCAAACTCAGTTATCAAAACAGACATTCCGAATTTTTCCGTAACGTGCATTAAACACGCTGCCCTGCACAAGCATGTCATTTCCCATCACATCCCAGAGGGCAAGTCTCATCATGTAGAGGGCGCAGGATCAAACTGCAAGGGAACATGCGACATAAGCAGCACCACCTGATGCGATACGCAGTGCCCAGATTCTGCGAGCGTCATTAGGTGCGTTTCACACAGTCCCACTACATGGATTCATCACGCAGTTGTAAATATGAGATGGTCTCACTCTCCTATCTGTAAGTCACCCAAGCAATGAGTGGGTGGGATTAAAGTCCCTGAAAAGACGAGAAACCAAAAGAAGCAGGAACGCTCAAACCCCCATGGATGAAGGGACGCACTTGCTGCTCTGCGATTCTCTCTGATCACATCTGGATGGGGTCTGAAGCACATCCATAACTGACTGGCAATTTACGGTTAATTGTCGGAATGCCGTTTCCTGCTAACGCCTTTTCCCCTCAGATCCAAGACAAGTCTGGTTATGGCTTCTCCAAAACAGTCTTAACATTTTAATCAAAGGCAGGCAGACATGAAACAGGGAATTCAGCTTCTAAATCTTCAGAGCTGCTGCCAGATAGCGATGCTTTCAGGAGAACTGTGGGGGTGGGGGGGTGGGGCAGAAATATACGGGCTGAAAGCCGCGGCGTCTGGCGGGGGGGCGCTACAATAATGGCCGGCGCAGGGCCAAACGTCGTCACTCTGACACCAATAAAAATGCGCACTGAGCAACCCCCCCGGTTGTGCTGTTACTCCCCAGACCTCCTAGAAGCCCACAGTCCTAAATCCCAGCCATCTGAAGAGCATCATGTCTGGCAGAAGGTTTGCAGAACCACCTGGCTTTGCACCAATCAGACGTGCCCCTTTAATATGGCCGTGTCGACACTTCATGACAAAAAAAGATACCAAGGAAACTGACCTACATGCAATAAAGAGAAACAGACTGCTGATTCTCTGTTTACACTATTCATTTTGCAATCCGTCTATTAAAAAACAACTGCACACGCAATGCAAACAGTTGCTGTTGTGAAAATTTTGGATGTTTTTTTGGTTTCTGGGTTGTCTTTGCATCCCGTGCACCATACTATGAAAGCAAGTAAACACCACTCATACTGAGAAACTAAAGAAAAGAACAGGTAAGTTTGCAGGCTCTGACCTTCGGATCCATGCGGATGAAGCTGTGAGTCCCCCTGGTGGAGAACGCTGACCGCCGGACGACCTTGCTGTGGTGAAAATGGTAATGGCCCTCCAAGTTCCCCACCTAAACGAGACAGCAGACAGACTCCAGAAAACAGCTGCATATTCTATGCTGTATGCAACATAACTGGGACACTAACGATGCAGGGAATCACTTAACGAAGGAAATCAACTCTTCCACACGCCACCCCCGTTTCACTCCAGCCTAAAGCTGGTGCAGTGATGCAGATGAGATGCTTTGGCCCGAGCACCTTGGCGGCATGCCCTGCCATTGCTCTACTCCCCGTCGGCTTCGCCCCCCCCCTCTCAAGGAGTCTGTGGTCACACGCCCTCCAGCTTCAGCTCCTACTAACCCACTGTCCTACAGCTCCCAAAAGCGCGCTGGGCCGACGATCCGGCTACACCGAGCTGCCCGCAGAACCGCTCCATTTCCAGATCATTCCACATTTCCACATGTATGATTATGAGAGAGGACCAATGCAGGGGGCAGGTGTAAGAAAATGAAAACACAACACTTACAAAACCTGGTTTGCACCCACTGCCCCAAATCCATCTTCACAAAGCATGACCCCAAACACACCCTGAAATCTCTTACTTTTTAGAATCTTAAAGCACATCATCAAAAGTACTGAACGAGCAAAGCACCATTTCCACTTCATTTTACATCATATTGTAATATTTTATGAAAAAACAGGAAAACAAAAGGACCCAAGTGCTTAGACTTTCTATCCACCCAAAACAGATTCCATCAAGCTTTCAAAATCAGATTATCCAAGGATTCCCCAGTTCTCTCCAAACCCACCCCCATAAATGTCAAGGACAAATGGCTATAAAAGTCTGCATACCTTCTCAATATGCTATTCCATCACTGTCATCTCCAACAGCTTACATATGCTAGTCCTTTTAGATGGTGCTGAACACTGTGGTGACTCTTTTTTTAAGATGCTCAGATTCTCTACAGAAGCAATTGCTTTTCCAAACTAATAAATTATGCCTATAAATTGTGATAAATGTCCAGTGTTCTTGAACACCAGAGTCCTGGGAGACGCTCTGCAGTGGGAGTTCCAGATATGCCCATTGTTTTACTGTAATTTCTTCCAGCATTGCATCTGACAGTATATTTGTTTTTGTTTTTTTTTTATTTTTCCACTGGCTTTCATCCTACGGAGCCATTATACTTGTTTATAACTTCAGAATCCCGAAGGCACATAAGAAAATGACATCTCCAGTGGCTCATTCAACCCGGGGGGGGGAACAGTTGGTTATCAGAATGCCGCTTCTGAAGGCGGCCCACAGAAAATCCGCCACGCAGTTTTTCTGCTCGCAGAAGACAAAGCCAGCCTTTTCACAGGTTGGAAGAACCTACTCCTTGACCCCCCCTCAACCCCCAACTAACTAAAAAAAAAGTCTGGTGAGTAAGATATGTTAGAATCACTTTTTTACAGAGTAGGACTGACTTTGATGGTGAAATCATAAACATGTTATAAGCCACTAGTTACCAGTATATGCAATATTTACGTTTCAGTATTGTGAGGTTTCGAGGACCTGCACTTCTCACCAAGAAAACTCGCCTGGAGACCTACAGTAGGTTACTGAGAGATAGTAGACACTCTACTGAAGTAGCCTTAGGGACAGAAACATGCTGATCTCCTCCAGAGTTTGAAAATTAAACAACATTCTCTTTACAGCTTTGGTCGAAATGGAAAAAATGGTACTGGATGCTGTGACAGGTCCACTGATATGATAGGGCATCCCTCCCCTCCTCTCCCGTCTGCCTCCATCTTGAACCAAGGAGTACAAGGTACCCCGAGCAGGCCTCCACTGTAAAGGCCCAGGTGTGTGAGCTTGTGAGGGGTAACCACAAGTACCAGCTTTACCACATCTGGATGGTGGAAATCCACCTCTGCCCAGAATGACACTGACACACAGAGGTGGTGAGAACCGGCTCCTCACACCTCGCCAGGGTGTGGCTGCAGGGAGGTGGAGCTTGTTCACCGACATTCGGGGACCAACTGGGTGCTCAACTTAGTCTCAGAGCACCAGAGCGATAGGTGCAAACCTGCTGCCCACACCACATGGAGGAGAGGCCGGCGGGAAGGATGGAGCTAGGTAAGGGCCGGATGAAGGGTAGCTAGATACGACACCAAGATCTGGCCAGTGATCTTGCCTCCGACAAGACTCCCTAAACTAAATAAATAAATTCGTTTAAGCCGAAATTAATGTGCGGCACATTATTGCAGTATTATGGGCACATATGAACGGCAGTTAAGTCTAACAGTTGACAAGCTGATAGATAACTAGACAGTATTTAGAACTGTGACTTCCGTGATAATACACGAGGGAAGCCTTGATAAATACTCTACCGAAACGAAGTGAAAACTGGAGGTGAGAGACAGTCGGGATTAATGCTTCATTTATCATCCGGCGCTGTATATACTGTATGCCCCCCTGATATTAATCTCTTTTCCAAATTTAATGTCACGTCTCATTAAGGACTGAAAAAATCCTTAATGTCGCCTCACGTTTGGTGTAGTTTACTTAGATCGGTAAAACCCAAGGAATGCAGCCTGAGACCACATGACAGGCTAACTAAATACCTTCAAAATAGTTACATTCAATTTCATTCCGGTTTTCATCAAAATATTTTCATCAAATCAAAATATTTAAAAATCGCGCTACATGCACTTAATTAAAAGTGGAGTGACACTAACGAATGAAACAAAACCACAATGAAAGAGGGAAACGTCTAGAAAACAATGAGCACCACTACAAGTATGTTAGCAGAAATTATGCCGATTTCAGAAACTTGTTTTTCCCATTTATACGCGCTTATTTAAACAGAGGTAACTCCTGATAGATGATGCCGATGACCGAATGCATGCATGCATGCATGAGTGTTAACTACCACAAAATTGCTAATTGCTATCTTGCAATAAACCATTACTAATTTTAAAGTTAACAGGGAGGTCTGGCAAAATGTAACAAAAACCCAAATCAGGCTCGAGTTTCATTCCTATTTATTCGTACAGATGAGTCAGATAGGATTTCTTATTTTAGGTTTGAATATCTGTACAGATCTATGCAAGGTAAAGTTTCTTCTTGGTTTTGTCACGCCGCCCGTTCCTGTTAGCTTAGTATCTTGTTGATCTAATCTTATATAAGGATCTTAGACACGCATTTTAGAGCGCAAAACGCTAAGCAAGAGAAAACACAAATGAATCCGCAAAACATGCTGCAAAATACGAAATTCGTCTTGATGTTCAAAACACTTGAGCGAACATCTCAACACGCCTGTATAACATCCAGACACAGAAAGAATAAAATCACTTACCTGGCCCAGATTGGTATAGCCATATTTTAAAGCGAGCTTATCTGCTTCTCCGCGTCCCCCTGAGATTCGCACAGCCCAGTGGTTTGTATAAACGTTTCGAGAGGACAAAGTCTGGCGGACAACAGAAGTTAAAAATAAAAAAATGAGAAATAAATGCATTTCTGTTGTATGTGGTCCTATAGCAACCTTTAAAGAAAATCTCTCTAATACAAAAATGCATACATTTAAAAATAAAAAGATGTGTATTTTGAAACTGTAAGAAACATTATGTCTGCAGCAGGTTGTTCCTTATACCTCCCTGCTACGTGCACATTTTCTTATTCAAATGCCTACATTTAAAAATTGGGACTATATCGTGAAAAGTTGAACTAGAAAGAACTGGCTACAGACGCCGCGTTACCGCTCCACTATATGTCAATACAGCGACCAATGGCGAGCCACACTCTCCTTCAGCCTATAGCAGCCGAAAACTGCACGTAAAACTGTAGCTAGCGTCTGGCTGCTGTAAGATCCGAGCTCATAGAACACGGATAGCGAGCAGAAATGCGCACTTCTGCTGGAGCCATACGTGAGCGCGATGCGCGTGCCCGTTTGTACGTACACGCGGAACGGAATGACAGCCCAGCTCTGATCTTTTGCGCGCCCGGGACATAACAGCATTTTTATGTTGATAACCGAGCGTCTGTGGGCTGAGGGATGGAGCAAGACTCGAGAACGCAGGTGATACTGGTGTTTAAACTCAGGAAAAATTATTTTACTAGTATATTCGTCGTTTGGAAAAAATAGGTATTATCGTATTATAAGTTATTCCTGGGGATCCTAAGAAAACTTAGAAATTATTTAAATTTTGCATGCTCTTAATCTGATCTTTCTGAACCTGTGGTTACAAGCGCCTGCCGCTTTTTGCTTTTGAGTACAATTACTTGGATGGTTGTTGCGATACCTAAGATAAACACTAGGCGGCCCCAGTCTATGGCCTCTGTTATGTCCTTTTTGGAAGGTGAATCAACAATTACAGTAAACACCCATACATCTTCCAACTGTTTATCCTAATTAGGGTCAAACGGAGGCTGTCCCAAAGATAGCAAATGCTGACGCATATACGCAATCGTACAGTATGGGAAATTTCGAGACATCAGTAAGCACAATTTATTGCGTGATGAAACCGGAGAACCTGGAGGTAGTCCACGTGACACGGGGAGAACACACGAACTCCACACAAAGAGCACAAGTGATATTTCCCCCCTCCCCAATGTGTTTCATCCCTGGAGATAATTTATAACAGAGACAATGTGCTTAATCAAGACTCATCATCTGAAGTGTGTATATATATTTATGCGTGTCTCTGTCATTTAGTAGACTGACATCCCATCCACAATATTCCCTAAACAACTTTATACTGGAAAAATAGTTAAAGAATGGATGGATAATTTCATTAATCAAGACCAATTGATCTATGAGTATGTGTATATATATTTGTGTAAGTGTATATGTGTATATGCACACAAAATAATGTATGAGTACGTATAAGCATTCACAAATACTATAATAGATATTGCATTAGAGTGTACTAGACATTATATTTGCAGCATCTGCTTTGATTCTCTAGTTTTGTTTGAATGTTGTTTTCATGTTCTCTCACGTCTGCGAGCATAATCATCGCACTGTTTAATAGGGTAATTTGTGTTAATCAGAGATAATTGGCACCCAAGCGGTGAAATATTTTATGAAGGGCTGCCAGTATCAGCACTGGAAAGAGGCACGGAAGGGTGAGAGGGAATAGCTCTGAGATATTGAATATTTGGGATTGATTTTGAGGGGGGGCTGCTGGATATGGCTTTTAAGGTGACTAAAACGGATTAGGAGCAGTATGAACAGGAGGGCTGCCTCTTTCATATAGGGGTACTGGTTTAATTTCCCTGCCTCCGCAGAGAGCAGATGGGAAAATCGGGACCTCTGGGAGGAGGGGGGGCGACTTGCTGGGGGGGGGGGGACAAGCTCCCTCAGTGTGTAGCTTTACTACAGCCCCCCTACGGCACCAGCCAAAGCCACTGAAGTTTGCGGTCCACTTTGGCCACTTCATAACATAGCATCCTGATTTACCACATAGTGTAACTAGGCGGTTATTGGGAGAAAATAGCTGTAGGGTCTAGTAACCTTCAGGACTAATCTCTGTGTGCTTGCAGTGTTAGTGCGTGGACCAAATGTCCAAACCATTTAATTAAAAAACTGCTATTTTGAAGTTGGGGGTGGTGGTGGGGGGGCATTTTTTTCAGTCCCCACAAGGGGAAACTCAATTTTATAAAAATCTGTGACTGCAATCAAAAACCTAAATGTCTGGCATTTTGATTGGTTACTTATGGTTAAAGTTAGCGCTGGGTAGGGGTTAGGCGTGTCATAGTTGGGATTAGGGTTTTGACCATAGAAATGAATGGACTGTCACCACAAAGAGATGTGTACATCTCTTTGTTTGTATCTGTGTATCACATCGCCACATGCAAGCTCCAAAGAACGAAATATAAGTTTTTGGTTGTTAGACTTTTGTTGATGACTTTTTAAAGTTTGCAGTTTTGCCAAAACAGCTGATGCCTCATCTGCCTTCTGGATGATACACGGGTGGGGGGGGGGGGGGTCATTAAAATGAAAGCTAAACTTTTATTTTCATCGGCAGCATCAGCTGCGTTTTTGACAACTTAATTGTTTTGTGTTGCACTCAAATCCACTAAGAAAATCTTGATCTTAATGGTTGCCTGCGATTTGCTGTTAGTTTTGGAGAAAAAAAGAACAGAAATCGGGGATCGGGTATTGGAATTTATTATGTAAGTATAGGATTAATATTAGTAAATATTTTCTGCATGAGTTTCCCATTAGTGCATATACTGAGTCATAATGTGTTTGTTTATTTGAAGCGTAGGGTAATTCTGAAATGTCCCGAATTCCTGACTCCCAGCTTAACTGACCGTACTGGTTCTCTGCATGGCTCAGTGTCCAGTGGCGCCACGCTGGGGCGCCGAGTAAACAAAATGCTTTTGGCATCGCGTTCAGCTGCAACCGGGGCCGGTCGGACAGCCGGCGGCTGTTTATCAATAAGTCATCGATCGCTCTATGTAAAAAAAGACTGAAACTAGGGACTTACAGTGGATACAAAATGTGTTCATAGTAACTCTCTGTATCTCTCCATTACCCAACGCTGTTTTTTGGGATTTATTCTATAAGCAAGTAGTTGCCTAATTTAATATTTTACGATTTTAATTTACATAAAAATAAGAATTACTTGCTTTCTAAAGTAGTTTTTACACACGTTAAATTAGGCCTACTTCATCTTAAGAATACTAAATTGTACTATGTCATAGTGTATAGTGCCATCTACTGGATACAATATTTAACAAACTCAATATCATGGAGGGATACTGTATAAGCTTATGTTTAAATGGATGTTTTGTTTATTGTTAAACCGTTTCATGATTGTATTCAGACTTTACAGTTATTACACCAAGTTGTAAAATATTCTCACTGTAATTCACCCCCCAGTGATTATGGCCAGAATTATGACCTAGAATGACTATATGGGACCACAGAGACTGACTACAGAGACTGCTGGGACCAACCATGTATCCAGGCCTGCTGAAGAACACCTGCCGAAGGAGAGGTGCCCCCCCCCCCCAGTTGTACAGCAACCTGTTCAGTCAAAGGGGCAAACGGGTGGAAACTGTCTCTGAGTTTATTAGTTTCTTTCTGTGTCAAATCATAAAGAAACACAAAAAAAAGTTACTCAGACTCATTAGCAATGCACCTCCAACCTCCACACCGTAATTGTGCAAGATACTAGTACTGTGAGCTGTAAAGATCCTGTCCATTTCACTGGGATGTCTCCCCTCAACCCACAAACGTACAGGACATGGCAGGCAGCCATTTAAACTGGCTTTATTCAGAGATTTCCCACAGAGCAGTGGTTCTGTGCTGCCCCCCCCTCTTCCCTGCCAAGACCAGGCTACCCCCAGGGTCACTGCTGCTCCTCCAGGTCGGGGTTCATACACATAAATAACATAAATAGCCCCACCACACACTACATATCAACCTCCACACTCACCATAAACAGCTCCCCATGCAGTCCGGAGTTCCCACACTCAACACTGCAAGTTCAACACTGCACCTCCGCCCGGAGAGCCACACCATGCCACCCCCTGACAATTAGTACTCAGGAAAACAGCTTGCAGTTTTCCCCTCACAGGCTACACAACAAACACACACACACACACACAAATGAATAATAAAAAAATGCTCAGGGCTTTCCCCCCAAAGCCCCCCAAGCAAAATAAAATAAGCTTCCAAAAAGTTCTGCTACTTCCTCCACGAACCGCCATCTTTGCCAGTTAGCAGAAAGTGTGGCAGACATCCCGCAAACTCATCCACCCATGAAGAGAATAGCCGGACACACCGATCTCTGTCTATGGCAGGGGGAACCCCTCCCGCGACTCTCCGCCTCCTGCGGCCGCCACTCCGGCTTTCAGCGCCCCTCAGAAAGCTCGTCTGCCTCCCCTCCATTCTCCTGGATTCGTTGAAATCACGGCTTCCTAGCCCATCAGGGCATCCAGACTCATGAACACGTGAAATAAATACAGCTCCGGTCTATAAAAATGCATGTTTTATGTGTTTAATAACGGACTTCGCATTGCAGTTCATTTGGTCGCCCCAGAATATTAGATTAAGTATGCGATGTTGGACAACAGCACACCATGTATTGCATAGGCATAAACTCCGTAAGTGCCATGTATTATTTCCTCATTATAATTATAATAATTATTATTTCATTATAATTCCGATGTGTCCAGAATGCTTTTTGCGTCTATACAACAGAACCTGACTTTCCTGGTTCACGACTTTGCAGCGTTAGATGTATTTCGTTTAAAACCGTTGTCTTGAATCGATATTGAAAACACGTCAGGATTTGATGAACTGTTTACTCAGATTCGGTTTATCGCTCGTTCCAGCAGATGCGTAATGAGTTTCACCCAGTCCTATTAGTGATTTAATTACAGCCGTACATTTAGGGAGCCAAGAAATTAAACCGTATTGAGTGATTCGTAAATATATCGGCGATGTCACAGCAATGAGATGAAGGGGGGGGCAGCTCGTAAGATAAGCGATATCTCCTCCAAGATAAATTCCCTACGCAGCTTTATTGACACATTGCTTTAGAGAGCATGGCGCAATATAGATCACAAATACCTATATTGATTCCTGTGTTATGAAAGCAAATGAAAAAATAATTTCAGCATTGTTCACCCTAGATATCAGTTTTCATATTTTCATAGGATTTTTAATAGAATTGGTCCCTGCAGAGCAAAACATGCTTGTTGGCGTGTATTAACAGAAGAAATGTTAAACCTATGGCAGATGTAGCATGTTTCCGAAGAATATGATTTATGATTTTATCAAAGTAATCGGTGGAAACTACACGTGCCAATCCACAAATTTACTCAGTATTGAATCAGCTTTTTCTGAAAACATTTTCTATGTTTTTTATTCTTAACATTTGCTATTTAGCAAAAGTTAGCCAAGTCACAAACATTTTTGGGAAAGTAAGGTCAATTGGAGGTTAAGAGCCTTGCCCAGGGGCCCAGCTGTGAAGTCACTCTGCCGTCCCCAAGATTTGCAATTTCCAAACACAGGCACGGCCATTGAGTAGGGTCTACCCAGGCCTCTTTAAGCCCCTGAGCAAAATTTGAATTGTGGCTGGGGGGCAGAGCCACATATAGATGGTTCAGTCGGGCCTCTGTGTTTTTATTCATTTATTTATTTTTGCACAAGATAGGCGAGCGAGTTAATAAAATCTTTCCCGTCAAGATCAATCGTCCACCTCTGAGACATGATTAAATTCCAAAATGAAGCACAGGCAATAGTCAGTCCCTGTTTATGAATGAGCCTACAGTTCACTTTGCTTTAAATGATGTAAAGTCAATAATATGCCTGTTTAAGGTAAAAACAACTTAATGTAAACAGAGTGATTGGTAAAGTCAACCACTTTAATCGCAGTTAATAAATAAGGTCTTTTTAATCTCCTCATTGGTAACGTTGAGTTTTATATTGAATCCTTGATGCTGATGCACAGCACAAACCATCGGTGTTGAATGTCTGCTTTTATTTATGACAGCAGTAACAATAAGCTTCGTTGCACGGGGATCGTAAATGTGGTTGAAATTATGAATGATTTTGGGGGGTAGAGGGGGTAGATGTGGACAGGGGGCCAGGTATATGTCTGCAGTCTCTGGGGGGGTGACCTGGGGTGAGCCTTTAACAGGGGAGCCCAGGGTTTCTAGCCACACCCTGGACATGCGTCCGGAGTTCATAAAGTCCAGTCAGCAAAATTTCTCTCCAATGGCAAACCCGCCAACTCATCAGCCTCAGTCTCTCCAGGATCAGGATTGTCGCAACAATTTGATAATGACAGTCATATGTGTCTCTGAAGATTGGTCTCTCAAAGGTGACAAAAACTTTTTGCCCACCAATTGTTATCTAGGCCCCTCCGAAGACATTGGCAGAAATGTAAAGGTGCCTCTGGAGATGTTTCTGATGAAGTGTTCCAGATGATTCTCATCTCCAAGGACAACAGGTAGGATTTACTGTAAATATAATAGTGTAGCACATAGCCCTAAGGGATTGTATAAGCCTGATCCTGCCCCCTTCCCATCATTCCATGCGGTGACTGATAAGCATCCAGCCATGAGCTGTCTGTGAGGCGTGAAAGGTGATAAGCTCAGCCTGTAATTAAGCCAGTTGAAAAGTTTTTTAATCATTAATGGAAGTGTATTCTTTATATTCACACCATGTTTTTGTCTGTTCCATTTCCTTCATAACATTCCTGCTACCATGGTGCCTAGCTTTGCTAAGCCCTGTGATATTCTAGAATAAATGGAAGGAAGGTAAAGAAAGAGTCACTTTTGCAAGTCTTTGTATATGATATAGATTAATGTATATAACTAATTACGCTGTACTTTAAATTACAAACACATAAAAGCACAGATGCCTCATGCTCTTATTGTAGGAGAAACAACGGCGTGTTGCTAATATCCCCAGACTCAAAATCAGATTCACAGGCCAAGGGCCGCGGCTATTGGGAAGACAGCCAGACCGAGAGGGGAAGCAAGTGTCTATAAGCCGG
This sequence comes from Stomatorhinus ivindoensis, assembly GCA_019775895.2. NCBI lineage: Eukaryota > Metazoa > Chordata > Actinopteri > Osteoglossiformes > Mormyridae > Stomatorhinus > Stomatorhinus ivindoensis. The sequence continues at coordinate 6,145,466 of JABFEB020000008.1, read as the reverse complement.
GCTTTGGTGTGGCCTGTCGGAAACTCACATGTCACAGAGGGGAATTTTTCACGTCATGGGTGGGGGATGGGGGACATGGCGTTAATGGAGGACGTGACCAGCTGGGCGACAGGGAAAGGATTCATAAGTGACCGTATGATTTTGTCATCAAGAAGGAGCCCGGTGTACCAATGCTCTATGCCGATATATCAGAAAAACGTCTAATCGCACAATTTAAACTAATTTTTTTGCCTCACCAGAATGATGCTTCATGGGCATGGACTCACCACAACTGATGAAATTCACATTATTTTACTAAAAATAAAAAATAGAAATAAAAAAATAAACACAACCAGCAAATAATGATCCGGTTAATAAAACTATGTAACAGGTCACGTCCTACATAAGATATTAATGAAGTGATCATGAGACACACCAACAGTCCTTACAAACATATACCAACAGTCCTTACAAACCTATACCAACAGTCCTTACAAACATATACCAACAGTCCTTACAAACCTATACCAACAGTCCTTACAAACCTAAGCCAGCAGTCGCAGTTGTAGTGTATCTGGGGGCTCTCAAATACACTTTCACAATTAAACTTCTCTACTAACAAACTACTAAATTCATTTATATTTGTATTTACTTCCTTAAAAGCGATCTACACATTTGACCCTTTTTCACAGCAGTTTGAATGCAGCGATTCAGGTCACCCTGCCCTGGGGTCAGCGGTTGGCCTCAAGCACAGCACTCTCTGGCGCCCCCAGTGTCCATACATGTACTTCATGCATTTACATTTTGTTTGTGGTCATATATGGTATTAGTTTAATGGCCGTTCCCATGTGACCTTTTTTCAGTTTCGGCTGCCCTTCTCTTCTGATTGACCGCACACAGGGAAGTGTTCCCACATGCTGTGGGGTAAATGTGTTAACTCTTTTTGATTTTTTTTATCTATCTATCTATCTATCTATCTATCTATCTATCTATCTATCTATCCATCTATCTGGTTGTCTGTCTGTCAGTCTATCTGTCCATCTGTCCGTCCATGTGTGTGTGCGTGATATCTATATGTGTCTGTTTGTCCGGGAGAGCGAAATGGGGCAGGTGAGGAGAGAATTTCCCCACGAGGATCAATAAAGTGTCATTGTTATGATTGTCTATCTAGAACAAGATTGCAGTCAATCTCGCAAATTGAAAGTTATTAATCAAACATCCTTGTTATAGACCTGGCCTCTGCTACGAAGCCCTGTCTTCTGCCCTATGCTGCCTGAAATACTGCAATATGCTTCAGTCTCCTGCAATCATACTGCGTAAGTCTTTGGAGAATGGATCAGGCCAGCAATTAGCTTGCCCCCCCCCCCCCCAGAAGACTGCCCACCAGCTCTGTCTCTGGATACTGGGTTTCGACAAGTCAAATCCAGGCCTGGCTTGCATGGACAGTTACGTCACACGTTTCTGTGGTGTAACGCTTCTAAAAACCTCGGCACCTGGTAAGGGTTTAAGGTCGGTTGTTACAGCAGCAGTCAAAAACTGACATCTGTTGAATATTGCCCTTTTTATATTTGCTAAATGACTGCTTTCTTAATAGCTGTCAGCTCACACAAACAGTACTGCTGCGTGTGCTGCAGGGTTTTGCGATTATTTATATAAAAAAGCTGGCAGCGTGACGGAATTTGTAATTTCAGAACAAATTAATTGTAGAGACTCCCCTTTTCATATTAATTAAACCAATTAAATGTTTTGCGTCGACCTATCAATTATTTGGAGCATTACAGTACATATGTTGAACAGTTGAAAATCTGTTGCTCTCTCCTATATACATTTTCATGCCAGTTCCACGGGAGCTTTAACATCGGCTGGCGATCCAATGCGATTGGCATATCTATCGATCCACTGAATCGCTTGGTCGCTGTCAGTAGATTCCGATCGCTGAAACCGGCAAATTTTTCGCCCCAATTCTCCTCCGTCGGAGAGCTTCGGTTTCCAGGGCTCGGATTCTCCAGGACTTACCGGAAACCAAATTTAAAAAAAATGTTTCGTAGCCATGAGCAAAAAGAGGAAAAGGGAGACAGAAGTAGCAGTTCGGCGTTTAAACTTCTGTTGTTCCCCTTTTTTCATCATTGCAATATGGTGGATTCCACAAAGATAAACGCGAAAAGAAGAAAAATACCATCACGTTGGGAAAGATAAAGTCGCATTCGTGTCTTTTCCGACAGACATAACGGATCTTAGTTTTTATGATGGAAGATGTGAGTATATTCTTTAATGGGCGAAGTAAGCATATCACTGCCTGCTTAGCTTTGGAAAGTAATCGTCTGCTTGTCCATTGATTTACATGAAAGATACGGATGCTCTCGGTCCTATATATAATTACATTGATACGGGTAAATTCAAATTAATCTTATCTGGCAAATTCATGTTTTCGTCCACTTCCTATTGCAAGGACAGTTACATCATTGTACATTATAGTTCAAAATAAACGACGTGTTTCCTAGCCTATATGAATAGCCTAATATTTCTATTATTTAAACTTAGTTGTTTATTGCATGATAAATATGCTCTGCGTAGTTCTCTAAGGAGGAGCACGGCGAAGTAAATTAATGGTTTGCATCTGTATGCAGTCGCTACAGCTTGGACAGTTTGACAGCGAGACGGCAGGATGAGCGCTTTGTATCTATTAAATTATTAGTTGCGCAGATGAAAAAGTGTGTTTGTGAAGGTCTCAGACTGCTGGGGGTGCGGGGTGTCACACACACCTCTCAAGTTGTTTTTCTCCCGTTGGCGCTGCCCTGCTGTCCCTGCCCCGTCTGGGGCTGAATGGGGCGCCTGTAGCTGGTCCATCAGTGGCTATGGTGACAGTATGGAGAAAACAAAGGGGGGGCTGTGTATGGCAAGCTTTGTACACTAAGCCGTGGCTGGTGAAAGTTTGGGGGGTCTGTTTCACCCCACTTTCAAAAGATTTCAGTTAATCGGATGTCAGATGAGTGTGGGAGTCAGACATTAGCTGCTACAGTCATGATAGTGACTCCCCCCCCCGATTCAGAAATGTGCGTTCCTCCTCATCCTATGGGAAACAGTGGGGGAGATCCTGAAAAGGTGGGTATTTGAGTTTAATTTAAAATTTATTTGTATGTCTGCCGTGTCCTTAGACTAATTTAGACTTGGCTTTTGCATAAAAGTGACTGTACAACCAGGGTCTGCACACTCATTTACATGTATGCAACAATTTTATTACCTTGTAAATAGTCTGTATTGTTTGCAAACTTCCCCAGTGCTTTTGATGTAGCTAATTTTATGTTTATAAAGGAATAATATAGATCTGCCATAAGATTTCAGAAAGCATGAGTGTCAATGCTGGATGCGTGAGCGCTGGCAGCCCTGGTACGCATTACGGCTAATAAAACTTACTGTGTGTGGACAAGAGTGGAATGGAAGTAAGTTGTATTGAAAAAAGAGGAACCAAAACCAGCCAGTGACAATGAAATCTAACTTTTGATTTCACGCTGAGGGACCCACTATATTTCTCTTTATGGATCAGTACCAAGTTCAGCACTGACTTCTGCTTCATGTTTTTTTTCCTTTTAACAAATTGTCACCATAATATCTGGTTATAAACTTCTACCAATAGGCATTAAATGACATATGCAGGGACCATGAACGCAGTCTATTAATGTCGTGTAGTGACATAGATGATGACGAAGCCTCAGGGGTTTGGGGTTTATGGTATGATGTCATTTACATGATGGTCAGTTATCTGGAGCAGCACTGACTAGAGTGGGAGGGTCAGCAGTCATTCCCAATCGCATCGGGTCGTCGATGTGGAGACGCTTCTCATGGGAAAGTCGGGCCCTGTGTGTCAAGCGGAGGTCGCACTCTGTGGGGTTGGGTTACGTCCAGTGAGCATTTTACAGAACCAAAGTCACTGTCACCCTGTGATTGCTTGTTAGCAGTGCTGGTGCCAGAACAAGTCTGACAGCCGGGTCCAAGATTTTCATGCGGGGGGGGGGGAATTAGCAAGGCAAGAGTAAAAGATTTTTGACCACAGGAGCGGTGTGCCAGACCAGACTAATAGGCTAATCTTGTTCAGTGCCTTCCAGTGATTATTTTTGAGTCGCCTCGGGGGGGGGGGGGGGGGGGGGGGGGGGGGGGGGGGGGGGGGGGGGGGGGGGGGGGGGGGGAGCCTAGCTGCCCCCCCCCCCCCCAGGCACCAACACTGGTTGTAAAAGAAGGTGTTCAGTCAGTACTGTTTGGAACCGGGTCAGTTTCCAGTGTCCCTGGAGTGTGCGAGGCTAACAGTGAGACTCTGCCAGCACAAGGATGTGAGCCATGGACCTTCTGATCCCAGACGCTCGGTCCTCTCCCCACGGAGCCACACATTAATGTAGCTCACGTGTCCTTTAACAACTCGAACGGTGCCTCTGCGCAAACTGCGGGTTACATGAATATCAGCCTCTCAAAGTTGAGAGATGAAGATAGCAGGCAGACAATAGGCAGAGGTGGCGCGGGGGAAGCTGGACAACAGACTTTGTGTTTTCGAGCTGTTGAACCTGAAGCCTGTTGTGCAGCAACAGCGGACACACGGAGGCAGACATTCTGGATGTAAACGACTCCCGTTATTTTACAGTTTGAAACCTCTTTTTGTCGTATTGATAACGGAGATCAGGTTCACACTCTGTATTTTATTAGACACAAACATTTCAGCATGGTGCTGTCATTAGTGAGTGATTTCAGAAGTACAATGGGTTGTTTATAAAGAAGGTGCCAGGTGGTTCACTGAAATAATACCCATTCGGCGCTGATTCCTGGCCACACCCCACAAGTGTTACCCAGACTAGTCTGTGAGACTCAACTGAAAACAACGGGGTCATTGGGACAGTTGTCAAACAAACATATACTCAGAACATTAAACATAGTCATTTAGGTTACCCCTCATCTTGTCATGTATTGCAGGGTGTGGAGTGGAACTCAGGCAGTCCAGGGAAGGCGGGCTGGCTGAAAAAATGCTCCAGAAAGTTCCTTGGGGTCTACAAAGACTTCTACGTCCAATTGGAGCGGGCAGAGATAGCGATCTACGAGAATGAGGTAATCCTCGTCTTGTGTATGTGCACCTTACTGCTGCAGGTCTGTGTCATGCATGTTAATTTTAAGTCTGTTAATACAGCAGTCCTGACAACCCTAATCTGTTAAATTGATATTGAAAAAGAACAAATGGATTAATGGAATTAAAATTAATTTAAAAAATGCTTGGACAGTGGTTGTAAAGAAATTTGGCCTGAACAGTGAAAAATAATGTAAGTTATTCACTGCAAAATGCAGGTGGGAAACTGTCCCTAGAGCGTGTAATAGTCACACAGTAACACAGCTCCACTGATCTTCTGAAGCGATGGGGTCTTCAGATGCCCCAGCAGCTGTGTAAACCAGAGGGTGACTTGTACTCTGGAAGCACTGCTTCCAGAAACTTCACTTGTTTAGTTCCCCTGTGAGACACGTCCCATATCAGAACCAGTGTTAGCTTTGAGACACATTATACTGCACATTGAGAGTTTGTGACATTTGTGAATTGGGCCAGTTACACAATGAAGGGAAAGTTATATAACCCATTTACAGGGGAACAATATTAGAGAGGGGAATGAAACCTAAGCTCACCCACTGTTTCCCACCTATAACATTTTGAATTGTGTAGTTTAATTACAGTATTCCCATTACTACAGTATATAGCCCCACTTTAGGTTACACTGTATAATGAAAATTAATGTAAAATTAAAAAAACATTTAAAAATGAGTTTAAAAATTCATGCAGTTGTCATTAAGGGCAGAGGTTGAATTTGAACATTGGTAGATCGCAAATCAGCCCCCAATCTCCTCCCAAACACACGCACGCAGGCACACACACATGCACTCAGGTACGCACATGCGCAGACACACACGCATGCACGCACACGCACACACACACGCACATATTTCAAACTGGCTAGTCATCAAATACCAAATGATAATCAGTGAGCATTATACAGGAATTGCAAACCTATGGAAATAACCAGACAATAGGAATGGCAAAAATTTGTTTACCTAGAAAAATGGGTTTTCAAAATAAATATATAATAAAAATAGTGACATTAACAAAAATATGCAAGTCAGAGTGCAAGAATTAAAGTAAATTTTATCAAAGAAAAAAATTAAAGATAAAAGATGCAATAAAAATTACTTAAGAAAATAAAAAAGAAAGCCCCTAGGGGAATTTGCATAACAAAATCACCACTCAATAGCTACATAAGTTGCCGGAGAAATGACTGTTGAATGTAAAAGTGAGCAAAGCTGCTTATTGCCATGTGCTTAGCACAATGTACTATTGCAAAAGATTAACTGTTGAAACCGGGCCACTTTTACTGAGCATAATCATCTGAAATTCTCACAGCTTGCACTTAAAATCAGCAAAATCAAACAATATTGGTAATCACTCCCTGCACTCTCTAGTGTCGTAGCACTCGAGACTGCGGTCTTGGTCTCATCTTGGAATCGACTTGATTTTGACTTGGTCTTGTCGTGATCTCGGACATAGGATTAGGACTCGATGTTTTAATTCAAGACCAATTAAGACCACTCATCAAAACGCTTCAATATTTTCCAGAGCACCTTAAAAAGCATGTGTTTCTAAGCTTTAGAACCCAAGAAATGCAAAATGTGTTGATTTTTGCATCCATTTATCTCAGGCTGGTAACTTTGGATAGATATAATGCACAGATTATAGTAATTCTGTGCGTAATGAGGCATATATTTTAAACATTTTCTATGAAAAAGCACCCCTGATAATCTATAAACATCAATATTATTCACATTAGATGGAAAATAAAGTGCATATTCACTTCCGCAATGATCCACGCACTACCGGTCCAGACGCCTCAGCATTGCCTTGTTCTTTGGGGCCAGCTAAAATTTCCTTCTCAAATTTCACTTTACCAATCACAGCATATATAGGCAGAAAAACTATAGCAATAAACATTTGGCATTAGTCTCTAAAAAAGGGTTAACACAGTTCTGTGACTGGGTGTAAAGCAGCCTGATTTGAAGTTCAAATGCAACCAGAAAGGTGCTTCTAATTTTAAAAAATGTTACATTTATACAGAAGCATTTCTATTGAAATTTTAAGAAAAAACGTCCTCAGTTCAAATTACACTGTGACACAAATTTTAGGCCATACTGCCTGGCCCACAGGATGGTGCCTATGCTCCACATTTTATAGTGTGTTGTGTTATGTTGACTCCATTAGTCAGTCAAGCCCAGCCTTGGTCTTGGTCTTGTCTCGGCCTCGCCCAGCCTTGGTCTTGGTCTTGTCTCGGCCTTGTCTCGGCCTCGCCCAGCCTTGGTCTTGGTCTTGACTCGCACTTGATACACTCTGGTCTTGGCAATGACTCGATCTCAGTTTAGGTGGTCTTGACTACATCACTAGCACTCTCAAGTGGTTGCGCATTCCCAGTCGCTACTGGGAATCACAACCTTGCACCTAAGTGTAGGTCTCAAAATTTTCAGTCTCCACACCTCATCTCCTCTGTTAACTACAAACAGGATGACAGGGAGCAAGGGAGAGTAGACAAGGAATGAAATGAAACACTATTGAGACACACCCTGGATTTCACACAAGAAATGTCAGCAGAAGGAAACATTTTACCTTTAATTCTATTCCAAGAATCTTAACGTGAAAAAGTTTGGAGATTGTTATAAGTATTTGTAGGGACAATTCAGTGCTCCCACAATGTTAGTAGGGACAGTTCAGTGCTCTCACAATGTTGGTAGGGACAGTTCAGTACTCCCACAATGTTGGTAGGGACAATTCAGTACTCCCACAATGTTAGTAGGGACAGTTCAGTGCTCCCACAATGTTGGTAGGGACAGCTCAGTACTCCCACAATGTTGGTAGGTACAGTTCAGTACTCCCACAATGTTGGTAGGGACTGTTCAGTTCCTTACACAATGTTGGTAGGTACAGTTCAGTACTCCCGCAATGTTGGTAGGGACTGTTCAGTACTCCCACAATGTTGGTAGGTACAGTTCAGTACTCCCACAATGTTGGTAGGTACAGTTCAGTACTCCCACAATGTTGGTAGGTACATGTCCCTATAGTCCATACCACAAATCTGCACCCTGGAACCGAGTACAGTAAACAGATCTGTGGAGTAAAAGGGTCGGTAGGTGCTAAATGTAAACATGGCCGTCTTGCCTTTGGTGCAGGACTTACAGAAGTGTGTCGAGAGGCTTCCGCTGGAGAACTACGAGAAATGCCATGAGCTGAAGAGCACCTTCAAGAAGAAGAACCGGCTGGTGTTAATACGATCCCCTAGATTAGGGAATAAGGTGAGCTCTGTCGGGTCCCTCCCCCCCCCCCCCACACCACTCACCCCGCTTGGCACACTCTCACTGCTTCAAACCTAGAGTGGTAACACCTGCACCAGCCCCCGAACCATCCCTAGGAATTCAGCATTAGGGCTGTGCTCTAATCTCAATGTGTGCTATCCAAGTCCAAACTGCTTTTTTTTGGTTTTGACGTATGGTGACTGACAGAAATAACAATAACTACTGGGAGAAACTGGGATTCTGCGAGCTACTGTAACATCAGCAGCAGCACAGGGATCAGAGGCAGAGCGCCGGTCCAGACGCCAGGCATGCGCTTAAGGAAGGCATACACTTACAGGAAGATTCATGCCCTTAAGGAAGGCATACACTTACAGGAAGATTCATGCCCTTAAGGAAGGCATACACTTACAGGAAGATTCCTGCATGTTTACTTTAGGAACTATCCACCCCAAAGGGAGCTTAAAATTTGCATTTTCATCTTCCTTTTCCTGGTTTATGGGAAAAAAATGGAAAAAGTGGGAAAAGTGGAAAAAGGCCTTTTTATGTTAATCAAATAAAGCAGAAAATGAAATATACAATGTTAATCAAGCCAACTTCCAACTGTTTATCCTGGTCATGGTTACAAGGTGGTCAATCCCAGGCAGCACAGGGCTGCAGTGCATTCTGGGTGGGTTGCCAGCACAGCGTTGCCATACACTGTGGGTGGACTGCAAGCACAGGGGTGCAGTGCACTGCAGGTGGGCTGCCAGCACAGTGCTGCAATGCATTCTGCATGAGCTGCCAGCACAGGGCTGCAGTGCATTCTGGGTGGGCAGCCAGCACAGGGCTGCAGTGTATTCTGGGTGGGCTGCCAGCACAGGGCTGCAGTGTATTCTGGGTAGGCTGCCAGCACAGGGCTGCAGTGCATTCTGGGTGGGCTGCCAGCACAGGGCTGCAGTGCATTCTGGGTGGGCAGCCAGCACAGGGCTGCAGTGCATTCTGGGTGGGCAGCCAGCACACACCCTATGGGTAGTTTCGAGACACTAGTTCACCTAAATGCAGCAGAGGACTCACCCATCGCAAGGACGTCATGCTAACACTCAAAGTCAGGGGAGGGATTCAGACTTCCTAGTTAGGGGGTGTCAGGCAATGAGATGTTAAATTTTCCCCGAAAGTTTTAGAAGTAAATGTGTGAGGCTAAAAGATGACGACACCATAAATAGCAGAAGCTGAGTGTGACTTGCGGGCATTTTGCATGGTTACACAACATTCTGGAGGCTCATGGATGTTGCTCCAGTGTCATACCTGATATTTCTTTCCGATTATTTTTAAGTGGACCTGGTTTAAGTTCAGTTAAAACCTCATGGTGTCGTGACCCTCAGCAGGAGAGGAAAAATGATGATGATGATGATAATATCTCATAGTCTGGAACGTAATATTTTCTATATTATGTTTTGATGGGCTGAAAGGTTATAGGAGTTGAGATCAGGCGCTGCTTGGCTGTCTGTATTAAGAAGGAAACTGAGCGGCTTTCGGGCGATGAAACAGTGAGACAGGCTCTCCTTTGCCAGCCCCAGCCAATGTCGGGGGGATTGTTCTATAAGGGGCCTGCATTCCAGACCCAACTCTAAACCCTGAAATGTGTGTAACACACTTTACCCATCTCCTTACCACCTCTCGTTCATGGGCAGCTCACTCAGATGTCAGCTGTCTAACAAAGCTTAATTCAAAGGATGATGACTCCGCTCACCATGAAGAAGACATTAATGGGTGCTATGCAGTGTTTGGACCTTCTGAAATCAGGCGGCGACAGCTAACGCTGCAAAAAAATATGTGAAATGAAATGATGGTTCATTTGCTATTTGCACAAGTACAAGTACAGGTACAGGTACAGGTACATTAGAATGCTTCTTTTCCATGTACCATCTTGCTCTCCTTTGAGATGCGCACACATATGAAGCAGGAAATGGTTTTTGTTTGAAGCTGAGGTCATTTGTATCATATCCTTTTTTATTACTCAGAGTGAAAATTTCTGTTTAGAAGCAGGTCTCTATTTATAGAACTATCATAGACTCCCGTATGCTTAACTACTGCAGTACACATCGATTGGTAATCGAGTGACTAATTCAGAAAACACTAATAAGGCATCGTAGCAGACAGGCTAGACTCACAGGGTGTTAGTACAGAGAATATGTTTGTTTGTTTGTTTGTTTGTTTGTTTGTTTGTTTTACAAATGTGTCTTTATCAAGTTTTAATAAAAGATCCACTATGGAGTTCAGGTGAAATGTAAGAGACAGGATGCCAGGAACAAACACCGGAATGTAAATGTTTATAACATGTAATATTTATGTCTTTTCAGTGCTGAGTAGCACATAGACAGCTCAAGAAGATCCGTCGTGTTTTATACCGAGAGATCACAGCGTCCATAGATGTAGACATTTTTGAGGTTATTTGGTAAGCAGGTCAGTATTTGATGGCAGGCCGCTGTTTCAAACGCTTTGTTTCATCCCTGCTAAATCGTTGATGCTCTGTGAAGCCTGAGAAGCAAAACATGTCAAAAAGCCAGAACTGCAAAAAAATTTGACTCGTTTATTAATGATTTTGATCTATAGTAAACATTTTGCCACTGTACCTAACTGTTTAGTAAACCAAAAATACTGAGGAGTACCAGTATAGAAAGTTTGAATCAATAGATTGTGTTGGCTTTCGGCAGAAGCAGATAGGTTCCACGGGCTTGACCTCCCTGTGGACGTCTCTTTGGACACCGATGTGTGGCACTGTAATGTTTTGTCACCTAGGGGTATGAGCTGTGTAAAAAAATAATAATAATAAAACAGTGGGCTTCTTTACGCCCTGACATGCCTTTGTGGGCCCATCTTTCTAATGTGAGCCTGCTCACTCTGCTCAACTCAAGCGGGCTTAATGACTCCCACCACACGCTATTAACATCATTCATTTTTTTATGGCCCAGAGTCTCATTTCAGCAAATGGTGCCACAAATATGTGCTTTGATTCAACGGTTACCTTGGAAAAGCGGCGCAGTAAACTTGCCGTCGTGCTTAAAATGACGGCCTCGCTCTCTTACTGCCCCACGGAGCCGTGCCGACGGCTGACTTTGCAGCGATGGCTTGGGAGCGAGGGGTGAAACCTCATTTAGTCTGAAAGGGTAGAAGCCTTCGGTCTGGGAGTCGGGAAGTATTGGTGTGCTGACAAAAGCTTTATGGTTCTCCAGGTCCACGATGTCAAGCTTCAAGCTCAAACTCCTGAAGAGAAAGAGGCTTGGATCAAGGCCGTCAGTGATGCTATGAATGGCATGAAAAATAACATCTTCGATGAGGTGCGTTTTTTAACTTGAGGTACTCTCTCTGCGCAGCCTTTCAAACTATTATATGAAACCAATGAAAAAAAAGCAAACCTGGGACCGTAATGTACGTATGACGTGATTGGTTTCCTGCAATCAAAACTAAACATATCTTTCATTTTGCGTGCAGGTGAAGGTGGAGGGAAGATCCTTGGAACACGTGACCCTCACACGACCTAAAGGACAACAGAACAGAAGGCCACCAACAAGGATTCATCTGCGGGAGGTATGTATATGCAGTGCTGGCTCAGTTCAGTTGGGGTTAAAATCTTATCTAGCTCTGATTTAAAGGAACCCTCGGATTCTGCTTGCACTACGTTATCAGGAAGACTCTTCCATACTCTGACTACACGCTGTGTAAAGAAGTGCTTCCTTAAATCCAGTTTGAAGTGTTCTCCCGCTAATTTCCA
>JABFEB020000008.1:6104736-6125628 GCA_019775895.2 Stomatorhinus ivindoensis | reverse complement strand
GCACGCTGGTCTGAAACTACATTCTTTAGAATGTAGTTTTAAAACTTGTATTTCTTAGAATATTAGAATAAACCCCACACAGGCTGTAATAGGCCAGGAATCATCACGTTACGTTTATTTGCAGTACTGAATTGTTTAGGTCTATAATCAATTACTTTATTACTATCGGCCTATGCATCCTGTGTACCACTGATCCAGTAGAGGGTCACGCCGCTTTATTAACTATTCTTTTGTAAAATTGCTTAGATCGTACCGTGATATCACTATGACAGTGTACCGTGGAAAGACGGACTATTCTTTCAGCCTTTTGTATACGGAGTTACAAGGAAAAACCTGCTGAAAGAACGACATCAGAGAGAAGGAAAATCAGCCTGTTATTAATGTGAGCAGTTATAAAAAACATTCAGGTTTGTAAGTGAAACGGTACTGTGACAACAATAAATTAATTAAATAATTTTTAAAAATTACTTTTAAAATAATCTGTTTTCTCCTTTCAGTGCTTCGCTCCGAAAAAGAATTTCACGATGCTGCTAAAAGAAACGATGTGGAAAAAATGCAGGAGCTCATTAAAAAAGGCGTGGACGTCAAAGCCAAAAACAAAGTGAGTATCTGACAGATCCTAAGCTGCCACCAGCCCATTACGTTACATGTACTCTTTTAAAGTTAATGTATGGCCGTGTTTAAATTTGACAAGCATCTCGCAGGAAGCCCTGTGCTTTCAGCCTTGCGCTGCTCAGATTCCTGTTTCCCGGAGCGCCCTCTCTGCATCCGCTCTATGTAGCCTACATTATGTATATATTCCTTAGGGTGGGAATTTTATGCAAAAAATGTTCACAACATTAAGGCGTCCCGAAATAAGTTTACCCGAGCTTTAAAACTTAGTCTAAATGCAATCTAAATAAACGTAAGCAGACAGTCCGTTAAATACTAGAAAAGAATTTTTACTTGTTAAATCGATTTCCATATTGTGGCTATTTTATAGCATTTTTTACACTGCTGAAGTAGGACAGGATGTGGAAGCGAGAGAATTTTACAGAGAAATTGTTAAACACGCACAAAGGCTGAGAGCTAATGGCACCGCATGTGTAATTAAACATAGGGGCATATTGAGGATCTGTGGATCAGATTTGATGAATAATATGAGGAAATGGTGGTTAAATCATGCTTTGTTTTCCTTTAAAGACGTACAACATTAGGGTAGCGTGGAGGAAGGTCATTCTGGGTCATTTGAGAACAGGATGTTGTTTTCATTTTCAGCTAAATGCCCGTTTTGAGTGTTTTTCCTCTTTATGGTGTTAGGACAATCTGGTCACTGTGCTGCTTTTAACCTCTTAATTAATATTTTTTCCCCAAATACGACATAATGACGGTTACGTTATGTCATATTTATTAAATGCAAATAGCGCAACAGCCATGACTGGATCTCTGGTTACTATAGTGATGGTCACCCCCCCCAGACACTGACGTGCTTCATTCTTGGACCTCATTCCGGTTGGTTCTGTTCACCTGCTGTTTCTGGATCCCATTGCAGGTCGGCAGGAAGGCCCTGCACTGGGCGGCAGGGATGGGAAATGAACAGGCCCTGCGTTTGCTACTGGACCACGACACTGACCTGGACTCCGAGGACATCGTAGGTGTCCCTGCCAGGTTACTGGAAAAAGAAAACCTTAGCTGATGTCCTACATGCCTGTTTGTTATCTAATTTATTTACTTTGGTTACCAAGGAAACATTGTTATTCAGCGAGAAGGTTCTGGCTCTCAGTTTTATGCTTGTTGTGTTTGTACAACCATGTATAGGCGTAGTAAGTCGGGTCAAGTACCAGAGTAATTAAACAGGAAATCTAATGATTGAGCTAGTGGTGAATTGAGCTAGTGGTGAATTTTCACAAACACATGAAATGGCTGAGACGCCCCTGAGGAGAGGTCTGGAAACGGAAGTGGTGTGCATCTAGCCATCTGACCAGACATTAGTAAATTTTTGGAGAACAGAGGAAATAATTGTCCTACAGTCTATTCTGACATTTAAATTGCATTTTATTTTTTAGCAGATATACATTTACTACCCAGAGAAATAGCTCTAATCATTTCCTTTAACTTTTGCATAGCAATGGGCATCCATGGGCGTCCATAGTGTTGTACAGTTTCTCACACGTTTCTGCTGTGGTAAGATAACTTGCATTGAATGTAGGAATGACAAAAGGCTTTATTTGCCAGTTGAAAAAATACATTTGAATTTGATTCTTTGCTGGTCCCGTGCTGCTCTTCAGAGCTTGTGGGGCCATTGTGCAGGGTCAGTGAATGTGTCGCCCCCTGGAGCTGGTGGTTAAGGGCCTTGCTCAAGGGCCCATGGACATGTGACTGCTCTACTGAGGCTGGGGCTTGAATCTCTGATCTTTGGATCCCAGGCACAGACGCTTAGTTCACTGAGCCTCTCTCCACCCCCATGGTGGCTTTTGATTGACTCTTTGGCTCATGAGCTCAGATTGTGGACAGGCTGCATCAGAACGCGACCTTAGCACGCGAAGAGAGCCAACCACAGCTCAAACGGCAGGACTGTGCAGTGTTTCCAACGACACATCTTAATACCCAATGTTATGCACACGGCTGACATATCCTGTCTTTCCTCTCTTAATACATGAGATCTTGTTGTACATGAGATTATACTAAGGAAAAAAGCTTGTATAATGCATACATATTCACACACGGCTACTCTGAGCCGTGTTTGAGTTGATGTGATGTTAACCCGTAACACTGGGATTTTGCATGTTCAGCAGTAAATAATCTAGTTAAATATTTATTGTCTGTTTTATCCAGTTTGGCATGAACGCTGTGCTGCTTTCATCCTGGTTTGGTCACCACAAAATCCTGCAGATCTTAGTGTCTTCAGGGGCAAAGCTGAACTGTGAAAACAAGGTATGTTGCTTTGTCACCATGGCAGCCAGCGTCGCTCTTGGCCCGGCGTCACGGAAGTCTGCGCTCGTCCTCGCTGGTTTCATTGACTGACCGCAGCTGTTTTCTGTCTGGCAGAACGGGTTAAATATGCTGCATTGTGCCGCACAGAGGGGTCACATTAGTGTCATGCAGTTCATCACGGAAGACCTGGAGGATGTGAGGCTGGACAGAGTGGACAAGGTGGGGAAGGAGCCTGCTGCAGCAGAAGGGTGATATTACTCCCACAGGCCTGAGGAGAATAAGCAGTTGGATGGATGGATGGATGATATAACATGATATGATATATTCTTATCACTATTGTAGTTGCTGCTCACATGAGTGGATGGCAGGCTATTTATTCATCACTTTGTGCTTCTGTCCATCACGGTCACAGTGATGAATAATTGAAATCAGCATTGTCCGCATTTGTACATGACAAGATTGATGTGACTGATAACAGACACAGTAATCTACCATAAAGTATAATAACAGATTTTTTTGTCATGTTAATGTGAACAGATATCTGGCAGTATATCGCTTTTGTTTCACATGGCAGTTGTGATTGGCTCTCCACATAGTGGTGAAAAGTGGTTGGAGGATAATGCACGGGGTGTGGATTCCCTGTGACTTAAATGTCCCCAACAATACACTGCTTGTTAGCAGTACTTTGAAGTCATTTTTAATTAACTTGGTAAGTTAGAAAAACACAATCAGTATCAGTGTTGCATCTCAACTCTATAGTTGGAAGCAGGAAGATGGATGGATTTTTTGAGCTGTTGAATTTGTGTGGGTTTGTGCTGAATTATGTGGAATAGAGTAATTTTGGAGTGCCATTGAATTTAAGTGACATTATAAAAACGTGTGGGAGTCTTGTGATGGGGTGGCATAGTGCTTAACACTGTTGCCTTATACCCTGGGACCAGGGTTCAAGCATGGCTTCATGTGTGTGGAGTTTACATGTTTTTGTCGTGGAGTTACTCCAGTTTCCTCCCACAATCCAAAAACGGCTGAGGTTAATTGAAGTTATCATAGGTCAGGGGTGGCCAATCTTATCCGCAAAGGGCCGGTGTGTATGCAGGTTTTTGGGATAACCTGTAGGTCATCTGTTCAAACCCAGGTGTGAGGACTCTTCAACCAATCAGTCCTCTAATTAGTAAACTAATTAGGGAGTTGCAGGAAAAACCCGCACACACACTGGCCCTTTGCAGATAAGGCCACCCCTGCCATAGCTGTATGTGCCTTGCAATGGGTGCCCCATCCTGGGTTGTTTCCTGTCTCAGGCTACAGGTCCCGTGTGACACTGAATAGAACAAGCAGCTACAGAAAATGGATGGATGGGGATTTGTAGTAGGCAAAAAAAAAGTGACAGATTCTCACAGGAGGAGCGCGATGGGTAACAGTGTGCTGTTAGCAACCATCGGGTGAGTCACTGAATTACCGTATTTAATACTTGCCTCCTCCCTCAGTCGGGTAAGACGGCCCTACACCTGGCTGTAGAGCATGGACAGCTGGAGGTGGTGGAATACCTCATTGGGTTTGGATGTGCCCACGACATCAAGGACAAGGTATCCCTCCTTGGTTCCTGGCAAATATATTGGCCCCCATTGTTTTAATTTAGGATTCAGAAAAAGCATACATGAAATTAGTATGGGTCAGAACTGGGCACTGGAAGTAAGGGACAGGTTCATCAAGATGGCTGGTTCCGCTCTCACCTTCTCGTAGGAGATGAACACTCCATTGCATCTGGCGGCCAGGAACGGGAACATAGAAGTTCTACAGAAGATCATGGAGACTGGAGTGGGTCTGGACGAGAAAAATGTTGTGAGTGGAAGGCATGTGAGCGCAAGGAGAAATCTGCCTGGATGACACTCTGCCCGTGTGTCAGTCGTTGAATGTAAGGTCCTCTAGGTGATGTATCCTGTCAATGACTGGTCACCTCAGACAGTTTATGTCTTGCTGGGGGCTTCACAGCCTTGGGATTTCTCATCTGTCAAATAGTTCTGAGACGACTGATGCAAATGTGCATTGAACAGATCTGGGATGTTTCTCAATATGCATACTTGACCGTACTTGCGTACCCATTTTATGTCATTTTCCATCGCCAAAGACCAGTTCCAATACCAGGAACAGAACTATGGAGGATGATAAAAATCCCCAGATGTTGCTCTTGCCCAGTCCAAATATCAAGGATACATTGCATCCTTACCGAACGAGATCAATGCTATGATTCATATCGCCCCAAGTTCATTCTTGGGAGGCAAGTTAGCAAAACCGCTCTTGCCAAGACTACAAGTATGATCTTTGCATTCTCGGTATTGAAAAACACCCCTGATCTTATGTGGGGAAAATAACACTGTGTTTGCACACTTCAGGACGGATGGATGGCCTTGCACTTCTCTGCTGATGGAGGTCATTCAGAGTGCGTCCGGTTACTGCTGGAATCCTGCTGTGATGTCAATGCACTCACACATGCAAGTTCCATATATTTACTTATGAATCTGTATATATTAATAACCTGTTTATACAAATATTTGTACACTTTAGATACCCATAAGTGTCCTTAGAATGTCTGGTTTCAAATAGTGTTGTTTGTTCATTTTTAATTATAAATATTACTTAACATTATCCATTACCCTTGTATTTTTGTTATTGTTTTCACAGAAGAGTATGAACGCTCTCCATTTGGCAAGTCGACACAATCATGTAATAACAGCAAGACTATTAATAGACGCGGGAATCAACACAGACTCCATGGACAGTGTAATTATTGATACCTATCCATCAGTGTCCTTACTAACATACTGACTGATAGACAGTCAGTATAGGGAGTTTAATGATACACGTCTCCAGTGAACATGGAAAGGCAGATTACTGTCTGTTTTGATTTGAGAATTAGCTTTAATGAAATCTACAGTGCTGGAAAAACAAACAGCACAGCATGCGCTAAAACTAAAGCGATCAATGAGGTTCAGGTGGTTCTCCTCCATATTTCCATAGCAACAGACCACGCCTCTTCACATCGCCGTGCTCAACAACCATGTGGAAACAGTGAGGCTCCTGATCGATGCAGAATGTGACCTGGATGCTTGCGATGGTGTGAGTTTATCTCTCGGGACACAAAAGCGAGAGCTTGCTAAACTCCTGGGAACAATTATCTGTGGGAGGTGTCAGATCGTCAGCGTTCCTAATATCACGCCATTAGGATCTTGATTCTTCATCACTGTCATTGTGTGTCACACCTTTGCACAAGTTTCTGTATTAAAGTTGCTGGTTGCTTAGAGAATTACCCACTGATTCTGTTTTCTGCATTGCACGTTCATTATTTGAATGAGAAGTTTCATTTCAATTGAGGAAAAGGCGCTGTTTCTTAAACCTGAAGTTTTAATGTCTTACAGAGGCAGCAGACTGCCTTGCACGTAGCAGCGGAGTTCGGGCGACAAGACATTGCCGAGATGATCCTTATCGCAGGAGTCGACCTCAGAGTCCTTGATAAGGTACTTCAGGAACCGCCAGCTAACACCAAGGTCTGCTTTATTTACCTTTTACGGTAATGTGTGCATATCAAGGATCAGCTGGAAGGACAAATGGAGGATGGAGTTGTGTCGAGTGGTAGTACAGGTGCTTATTCATGGAAAATGTTTTCCTGCGAATTCATTACAATGATCTGTCTCGTCTCATTCAGCAAGGGAAGACATCTTTGGATGTAGCAGCAAGAGGAAACCACATCAGTTTGGTGGACATGATTATCAAAGCAGACAGATTTTACAAATGGGAAAAGGCACGTGTAAGACCGAGGGTGACGTACTTCTTCTTTAAGAAACACTGTACTTATTTTGTTACTGAGTATCTTAGATTGTGATGTTACGCTTTTGTGTTTTGATGCGTCAGGACAACCTGAACAGTGACTCGGACTCCTGGGCGGAGAAGAACGTGACCTTCAAACAGGACCACCGAGTGGAGACCCGTCACATCCGATCAGTCTTGTGGAGGCTGGCCACCGAGTACCTGAAGCAGGGAGAGTGGAAGAAGCTGGCCGAGCAGTGGAGACTGACGGATGCACACATCCGGGCCATAGAGCAGCAGTGGACTGGTGAGGGTCCGAGCTTAGCGATGGCGCTAACAGAGAAGCCTTGTCATATTCAACAGTGGCCAGTAGGGGGCGTAGAGATCAAGGAAACACTTGAAAGACTCATAACATGAAGGTGGTGAGTTCCCAGACAGGGTGTAACTCAAGTACATCAGAAGTGTGCTTTTGTATAATTCTTTCATTAACATCTTGATTTCCTTGAGTAGTCTCCAATATTAAACAAAATATCATAACAAAAATAAACATCTCAAAAAGGCATCTTTCAGAAGAATTTCATCGTCACACCCTTTTAAAACAAGGAGAGTAAAGTGGTATATTGGAGCAAGCGATTATCTGCAGAGGAGCGTTCAGTTACGTTTCCCTACACATATCCACCTTTGTAGTAATATCAGAATTCATTAATATACTTATAAAGGGGCCTTAGATCATTTCATAAATTGTTTGCTTGTCACTGTATATGTGTTTTTTCAAGGACAGACATATAGCCAGCTCATAAATCATTTGCTTTTATATGCATTTTATATACTCTTTATAAACAAAACCAGCAACTTAGGTTACTGGGAAAAAAACAAGCAAAAACAGAAAATAATTTGCTGAATGTACATTCTTGTAGTAGTTGGAAAATCAAACAGTGGATAATTTTTTTGATACAAAAAGGTACAAAAAGCTACAAGGAACATGGACACCGGTTGTTGCTCATCTGGCTACACAGTGTGACTGTGGCTGGTGGAAATCCAATCAAAGGCTTGTACGAGGCCCTGGTGGCCATATCTAGGAAAGATCTCGCAGGTGAGAAACATAACCAGTCATGTGACCCTTCCAATATCTTTATATTAAGGTCAAAGGTTGATATTCACAACAGTCACTGTGTAAATGTCACGACAACTAGAAATACGTTTTAATATGTTGCTATTTATCTTTCAACAGAAAGTATCCGACAAAAAGCAAATGCGGATTCAAGTTCTCCGAAGAAATGTAGCACCATGTGAAAGAGAATCTCCAAAGACTCTCAGGCTTTTCCACAAGTGTGGTGAAGCTTTGGATATGTTCTCACCACCGGCAATCGCAGTGAACACACCGAAGCTCACATGCGGCACATACATCCATAAAAGCGGCACAATTCCTTTGCCAACTTGTTTACACAACTATGGAGGGACACGGAGGGAATCTGACAGACGTGATTTAAGCAAAGGGGGAATTCCACTTTGGTCTTGATCAGAAAAGGCTCTAGCTGTGTCGCCTTTGGACACACACTATTGCCGTTCCCCGAAACACAAACTTTTTTATAAAGCTGCAATGAGAGCAGCTAAATACCATCTTATGTTCCTTTTACATTCAGAGACGTTTGTGTATCTTCCCAAATGCCTAACATTTAGCCCCAGTCAAGTGGTGAAGTTGCCTTTTTGCACCTTTTTTTTGACTGGATAACTTCCGCCAGAAGTTTTAAATCCATTCCTTGTGCATGACATACATAGTTGGATCTGTCTTCAGGGACCACCATTTACATTTAACCTTTAACAAGAGGCATAAACAAATGTCGGCTAATAGTCAGTGGATGTTGGCCGATAACTATTAATTCTGCCTTTTGAAGACCCCAGACACAGGGCAGAGACACCTTGGATTTAGCAGACACTTTTACCCAAAGTGAGAAAGCAGCACCAGCCCACAAACACGTCATGGAACAGAGGCAGATATGCTAAAGCAGATGTTTGGCTTCATCTGCCTATCGGGCAAACACTGCAGACAGAAATTATTCTTAACTTCAGCATTCCGTTTGTTTTATTTTTTTTTCTTGCAGTGTTGGAATGAAGTGGATCTGTGAAAGCAGTCTTTTGTAGAAACAAATCAATTGCAGGGAATAGAACACTAAAAAAAATAGTTTTACTTTAAAACACAGATTTTAAATGCTGTATTCTGGTTGTAAAAACTTACATTTTACAATATTTTAAGTGTACCTAAGTGATATTTCAAAATAAAACATTTTATACATTTTGAACTGCAAGTGTAGTTTTGCTGGGGACAGATGACTAGGTTAAAAACTTATTAGTAAACATTAGCCCAGTCTGATTCAGTATAACAACTAAATGAATAATCACACAACCCTGTAGAAATCATAGGCGTTTAACAAAATCTTTAATATTTTGTTTAGTTGTATTCCTCAATGAGCAAAACTGTTCTTAACTCATCCATAAATATCTGACATATCAAAAACACCACAATGAAAAAAAAGTGCATATTGATAGCAAACATAAGGCAGAAAAGGTACAAAAAGTTGGTATTTTCCCATAAATTCATGTACCCTGTCTAGTTACTAAAATAGCATTTTTCTGCAAAGTAAAAAATAGGCTCTGGACTCTGTTTCAGGGCAGATTGTATCCGATACTCCAGGGAAAAATAAGTCTGATGTCCATCCTGCAGAGGTCACATGTTGATGTATCTCCAAGCACTGGATAACAATGGGCTGGTCAGGGGAATCCTCATGATGTGCCACACGGCCACAGCGGCCCGCCTTCCCGTCCCCTATGGATGCTCATCGCCATCCTGGCCCGGGCACACGCTTGCCCTCCGCACCTCCAGCTCGGCCGCGCTCACCACGGCGGGGTTGATGGCTGCGTATCGGGTGCCGTGGAACTGCCGCAGATGGATCTGAAACGTACATCGAGCTTGTGAGGAGGGCGGGGCCACGTGCCGCAAGCCCAGCAGAGGATGAAGCATGTCTGTCATCTGTCTTTTGCCTGGGGGCTGTGCGTGTGTGGCATGCTCTAGCTGTGCATGTGCGTGTTCCTGCAGGCATGTGGCACAGCACAGGGAATATCCATATATGGCCATTTTTATCCATATATGCCATCTTCCAAAATGTACAGAATGTTCATTTCAGTACAGAATGCCCAATGAAGAGTGATAACCTCATGTTTGATTTAAAGAAGATACATCACAGCTTTAATTATCCCAAGCAAATTTAGTTAACATGGAAAATTAAGTTAATCCCATTTAGTTCCTCCATTTAAAGTGACCTGTAACCCAGTTACATATATTCTAGAGAATCACTGGAGTAAAATGTGATGTTCAGTGGAAACTCGCTCGCTGAGCAGCAGGCAAAGCTGACATAAAATGAACCCTGGAATGGTATTACATAAGCAGGCCTGCTTGAACAACAGAATGTGCACCCAGAAAATCAAAAAATGCTGAATTTTCAATCCATACCCCCAAATAAAATAATTTCCCTTATCATGTATCAACTTCACTGGGTTTCCAGCTCAGTAAATGCAGGACTTTCCGTAAATCATGGCAGTCATTTGTTTATTGGGGAGAAACTCCATGGAAATGCGTGCGTGCGTGTGTGCACAAGTCTTTGTTTACATAAGCCTCAAAAATTAAAACAATACCCTGGATTTTAAAAGTGACTAAAATTCCAAAATTCATCATCATTCAACAAAACAAGCTAGCCGGCAGGTCTAAGCAGTACTTCAAGCTGGTAAATCTGTTTAAACCTGCTGAGAAGCATTATAATTTTGAAACATACAACAAACTCTCATGTCTGTTACTTTCCCCGGACGTTATACTGACCTGTATGTAGAGGTTGACCTCGGCACTTCGACAAAGATACGGGAAGTTTCCGCCGGTTTTGAGGTGAGCCCTCCTGGCGTTGGGATACAGTTTATACATCTCCTCTTTAGCTTCGTGTGAAAGTGCACTCTGATCGAACACCTGAAGAAACGGCAGGGTCCGGCCGCAAATGGTTACGGCTCACACTCAGTGTGGCAGAAACGTCTGAGGTCCCAGCAAAAGCTGGGAAGCTGCAACGACGCCGGAACTCTACTTACATCCATAATGGTCACAGCCACGTCCTTTATTTTGTGAGGCTCCACGTATGAATTCTGGCAGTTAAGTGTCAATCGAGAGGCAAGTTCACTTTGGTTCAGACTCTCCAACTGGCATCAGAGTCAGAGAGAGAGGGGGAGAGAGGGAGATTGTCTTCCAGTCAGCCGGGAATGGGTAAAACATGTACTTTGTCTGGATTAGAGCAAACACTTCATAAATGCCTAACTTTCCAGCCCTAACCAAAACTAGCGATCAGTGCTTTGGCCAACTGTTCAACCTCCAACATTAACTTTGTACATTTAAAAGGAAAGTATTAAATAGAGGAAATACTACTGTTATGGAGGCAATTTGCAGTAGCATAAAATGTATCACAGGGAAAGACCATTTCTGAACCCAGCAAAAGAAAAAAATAAAATAAAAACACTACTAAAGACAGGAAACTTCTAACCCGATCAACCATGAAGTCAATGGCATGTGCCATTTTCGGGTCAAGCGGTCCTTTTGCAAAGTTCCCCAGAACAATCTTCTTTAATATGAAGGCAGGCATCAGCCAAAAACTGAAACAGGAGAAAAAAAACAGAAAAATGTTACCCGCGTTCGGCACGCAGGGGATCACGTGCAGAGCGGCTCAGCGCGGCTCTGCCAGGCAGATAAACACCGTACCTGTTTGCTGTCCATGTTTGGTTAAAGATGGAGGTATCGCTGAAGGAATTGCAGAGAATGAGGGAGTGCACTCTGGGAGATTTGTACGTGCACTCGGCAAACTTCTGTGCCAGAAAGCCCCCCAAAGAAGCCCCAAATATATGCACCTGCGACAAAGAAATGTGTTAATCCTTTGCAAAAATGCCTTTTATGAAGCATCATTTAATGTCACACACAAATCAATATTTTATCGTAAGGAAAAAAGTTAAGAATTTAACCTATCAAACCTTATCTAGCTGTAGGTGATCCAGCAGTTTCCTGAACCCGTCACAAAATTCCAGTATATCCCAGTAAACTGGATACTGGAGCTGAAAGAGAACAGCAGTATGAGTTACATTATCCAGACTCTTCAAAAATTATGACCATGAACACAGGAGAAAAAAAAACTGACCATCGCTTAAGTCAACAATTGTAAATTAACCCACTGATATATTAGTACATTAAAGAAAATGTTTGTCGGTATATTTTTTCCTGAATAATGAGTAGCACAGATAGAACAATTTCAACCTCTGTTAAAACACACAGGTTCTCAGCAAGAAAAGTATAAGTATGGATATGCAATGGCATTACATTGTGCAGAGTCTTTTCTCCACACACTCATCCAGAACTCAGTGAGGAACGTGGTCCCCCCCTCCCCTCGAGTAGTACTCACCGAAATGACTCTGTAGCCCCAGCCAGTAAGGGCCAGGATCTGCTGGAAGAAGACCTCTGCCGTGCCGCTGACCGGCGGCAGGAAGATAATCGGGCATCTGACGCTTTTCGGACCCGCGTCGTACAGCGACCACACCTTGCTGTCATCGTCATCCACTATGATCTAGCGTGAGCATCACGGATGGACGTCCATCAAAAAAGCGAGTCACTTAACAGTGTGAAACATCCAGACCCATTGCTGGATCTAATTGTATACGGATCATAAAATAACGCTTAAAATCCTCTGCGATTACGCTTCATGTTAAAGAGATACAAAATATCTAGGGCACGATATTTTAGTTACATTTTATACAAGTATGCGAAAGCAGCTTACTCTTTTCAGAGGGACGGTGCTTCGGAACCAATTGTAGTCAGGGGATACTCTAATCTCCTCCATGGCTAGGGCAAACAAACCATTATAGTTACCATATACACGAACTTGATCTGTATCAAACATGCCACCCCTGTCCCTAGTTTTATTCTGCTGGTCTTTGACCCCCTTCAACCACCTTGCAGATTAAATTACTACTTTTGTCCTTAATAAGCCCTACTGTCTAAAATAAAAACCGTCAAATTCACAAGTAGCTGGCAAGTATACGCGTAAAATGCACCCACCACACTCCTTGTCAGCGGATGCAGTCTGAATGTGAGCTTGTGTACAAAAAAGAATTTAAGAAATAAAAACCAAATCAAATGCTTTCATTTCAGAGAAATAAACCGATTTAATTGTTTCTGTTGAATGATGAGTTTCATTGTTACTGGGTTATAGTCGTTTTTCTTAGTTTTACAGAATATCGATGCGCTCAGTTATGAAGTAAAGGGATAATTCAAATAAATATTTTTTGCTGAAACGTAGAATATGGATTGCTAGGGCATGCCACAGATAATGAACAAAGACCCCATCAAGCGTGATAAAACAAACTACTTAACGAATTTTATTTTTTACGATTTAAAATACCAATCACCCCTGGTAAACCTCAGCAGCAGTTATCTAGTTAAGACATCGGCTTGGCATGCGTCCTACACAGCCTACACATTTAAAGGATAGCTGTCCATTGTTGCGTTTCTGCATTTTCACAAACTTAGATCAATCCGTACTGGCACACTTCTTAGCTCTTTAATTGTTCTACTAAATCTAACCTCTTTGACGGCACCAACTGAATCAGATGAATAGTGAATTACATAAGACAGTATCTGCAATGCATTCGCGGATTCGAAATAAAAAACGTAGTAATATCGTGTGTACTTAGGATATCAGCCTGAGAAGCACCCACGCTTGGCATCAAACTAGATCATTTTTCTCGCCCTCTTCCACTTCGTAAACCTAAGTCACATGATTGATCTTAAATTAACTTCCGCGATTCTTATAAGTCCCGCCTTCTTACAAACGTCACCCATAGAGAACCCCAATTACAAAGCAGAATTCTTAACCGACTTCCGCGATGTTCGGCAGACGTCATTATTGTTAACAGAATGCAGAAAACATGCAGTACAGATCTTGATTTGCTCGGACAATAATCCTATCCAACCAATTCTGCATAAGCGATTTTAATATGGATTCAAGTAGGATGCAATTTCAAAATCCTCAGATGAAAATGCTATAACTTCAATAAAATAAAAATTTATTGTAAAGTTATATTTAAAAATATGGCTTGTGTTAGTCATAACAAAATATTATAACAATTTATTGTAAATGTATTTACTATTTGTGTAAATTAATGTATCTGGATGAATGACTGATTGGACTATTTCGCCTTGCACACATAAGCTATCAAATTCCTGCCTTACGGAGTTCATTGGCAGCCAGTTTATGAAGTGTCTTCCCTCCTTCAGTATTTAAACCCAGACTGAATTTGACTAATATTGATATCTCTGGGCTGTTTGTAGTGTGGCTTATCTAAACCAATGGCCCTAACAATGATACACCTGCTTCTGAAAGCTTTAACGCATGTCTGTCGTATCTCAGGGTCAGCGCTGATCCACACTCCATACCTGGGCACAATTAATACCTGGGTTGAGTATGTTGTGTGTGTGATATGCTTGACATGTCACAGCGGGCTGGGCAGTTGAGTGCTGTTTTGAAGTTTTTTGTTCCTTCTCTGCATTGTCCTTCAACATTTTTCCACAGAGATTTGTATTACTGCCTCCTGCTTGTTGTTCTGACATTTTGCGGTGCTATTCTTCTTAAATCTGAATTGCCTTAAGACAACTGTGTCCAGGAGGGAGTTGTATAAAATATCAGTGGGATTTTCTGATTCCATTCAGTCTGTTGAAAGCAACAATGATTCAGCACATATCATGTAACCATCACCTGGTTTCAGAGTCTGTTTCTGGAAAGATCTTTTAGGAAGACCCGAGGGTATCCTGGGGTATTTTTATTAATTAAAATTGCCCAAAGTTAATTCAGCAGCCCCGGAAATCCCCTAGCTAGGTATATACTATTTGTTCAAGTATCAAAAGTATCTATATGAGACATTACGTTTGAAAAAGCAAATACTTTATTTTTAACAATATAAAATGTCATTTAATTCAGATCTATTATTAGCATCATACTTCATTCCAATGTTCCATTTCTAACATTACGGAAAGCCTGAAAACGCCCACATTTTTATTACACTGCAGAAACGTTTCCGCCAACAGCATGCCTAGTATATCCATTTACACGTACTGTGTTTCTTTAAACATGTATGATATACAAATAATTGTCGCAAAATGCACAAGGAAAATGTACAAAACACCTCCCGGGTTGTGGGGACAAATTCCACCACTGCTTCACTGTGAGTTTGTCCTTGTGTCATAGGGGTTTTAAACCACAGTCCAAACATATGAGGTGTAATGTGGCGACTGCTTTCAGTGTTTCACTGTGCACAAGAATGTGAGATCCTAACTACAGCAAACTGTCGGAACATATACTGTACATCCCTAATATACAATGGTAAGGGTAGTGGGACGACCTATTAAATAAGTGGGCGTACCAATCATAGCGATTGGTGCTCCGCGCCGTGTGGGCGTGGTTTAGCAAGGAAGACGGAGAAGACGTTCTCGCTGATTTAATATGGACGACTTACAGTGGATCTTCGTGCTCATTTATGTGTGGTGAAACATGATCACTCAGTATTTTTTTACCCAGCATGATTACAAAATAACTCCCCGGACAACCCCCAAGGAAGAGTAAGAAGCAAACAACTAAATAACAATAAAATGTATAGTACAGTGCAGGTCGTACAGAGGTTGAAACGTGGAAAGTATATAGTTAAATGCCCGTTGAAAAGTCATGAGAGCATGATATTCACTACGATTTTCTGCAAGACACTGGAGGAATTCAACAGAGTTTGCTAGAAGAAAACAATTGCATAATATCTCATCGGAACCGTGACGTTATTTAGTTGTCCATCTTCTCAACGCCAGAAGATCTTTGGTGAGATATGGTCAGGCGGACAGTGACGTAAGGAGCCCTGAACGCTGAGCTCGTTACGTGGTATTCCCGACACATTTAAGCATTTGCGCTACAGTTGCTTCTAGATTTACAGGGTCACGCCAGAGCGGGGAGTAAATATAAATATTTTCCTTTATTGTTTCTTTGAGAGGGTGTTTACACATGCGATCTCGGGGTATAAGCTTGACAGTCATAGCTTGATCGGGTTTTCGGCCAGTTTACAGCGGACAGAAAAACGCGTAAGTGGACCATGGACTTTATGTGCAGAACAGGTTCTGACCTCAAGGACTCGGTAACCGGAGGATAGAATCAGCCAGCATACCGTCTGTAGCGTTACAGGAACACACACTCACGTTTTTATGCTCCGACATGTCAGCGTGGACGAATATTTTTACAACGCAATCCGAATTTAAATGTTTACCCAGGCTTCGGCCTACAAGCAGCCGCCCATCGTCTTGTTCTGGGTGATCTCCTAACTAAGTAGAGAACTAGATTTCAGTCAGTCTTGTTTGTATTAACTATTGACAATGATCCGCTTTTATTTATAGGAACAAAAACATGCCATGTCTGTGCGCATCTTCGGTGAGGTTCCTCCTAAACTCGGCGCATAAAGGTAAGACAGTCCGACGCAGGAAACCTTAATATTGCGGGGGAATGTTTGATCTGACCAACTGAGGGTAGTAATGTCAGTGGTTTAATGTGAGTGTGTGTAATGTTAATGTATTTCCCTAGTAAGTTGGACAGCAGTGTGAATTCTCACCGGACCGATTTCGTAATTGCTGTGCTGTTTGATAATTAAGATTTCTCTGTTAGACTAGATTTTTTTAGTCTTTATATGAACATGCTTCAGTTTGAGTAGTTTTTATTGCTGAAAGATGTTTAGCTTAGAGATTATTATTATTATTTATTTATTTATTGATTGTTGAGTTATGAGTTTTCTTGCATTTAAAGGAATCTCTTGCTCTCGGGTTCAACTATTTGCCCTGAGTAGACCAGGAGTTCATGACGTTGGCCTGCCTCGCAAAGTACCTTTGAGAACTTTCTCAGAGTCTGCGGTTTATTTTGCATTCAAGGAGAGTTCGAGCAAAGACGGCTCTGCTGATGGTGGAAAGGTACACACATATAGCTGCTCTACAGACAGACAAAATGCAATCTGCAGGTCGATGATATAGTTCTGTCGGTGATGGGTGTTAATCTTTGTTAGTGTTGATGTAATTACAGTATATACTATCTAAAGTAGTTATTCTTCCAGATGGTTCCATGCTGAACAGTATTCATTTATCACATTTTGACTGCATGTCTATCTGAATATTTTACTGAGGTTGTGCAAGTTTTGAAATGATGCCTAAAAGTGTATTGTTGGTTGATTGTGTAGAATTAATAATGCGTTCCGCTAACACTTTTCTCATGTAATACATGTTGTCGTTTTTGTTGCCATGATAGAAATCAGTTGGTGACGGAGGCAGTAAAAGGTCCGGTGGATCTGGAGGCTCCGGGAAAGGAGGCGGCCAGCTCCGGTGTCCTAAATGCGGAGATCCATGCACTCACGTGGAAACCTTTGTGTGTAAGTTTGCCATCTCAGCTCCACTGAGATAACCGAGAAATGGAGTAATATTAGAAAACTTGGTGTAACTTTGGATTATCTTCTGTATGTTATATTCTTATTTGTACTCAAAGATTCTGTTTAGTGCAAGGCTATAGCCTTGGAGTCAGCATCGCTTTGGTTTAATGCATGTTGTTTACAAAAACAAGGAATTGTAGTGGTTCTTGGTCCACTTACCAGTTTTGTGTTTTTTCCCTCCCATACTGGCAGCATCGACGCGCTTCGTTAAATGTGAGAACTGCCATCACTTTTTCGTGGTGCTCTCAGAAACAGACACCAAGAAGAGTCTGAACAGGGAGCCGGAATCAGCCACCGAGGCAGGAAAGTTGGCCTTTCAGCAGAAGCCCCCTCCTCCCCCGAAAAAGGTAACCGGGTGGGAATTAGCAGACACCTCCCTCATTGGATATAACAATATTTGTTTTCTGATTTAATTTGTATTGCAATTTTGTTTGTTTATTTTTGCTGAAGTTGTTCTTGCGTAAAATGTTTACTTTTAACATCGACCAAATCAGTCGGAAAGCCTGTAAAACGAGAGCGGTGTTTCTTTCCGCCGCAGAATAAACACTGCTGATGGAGCTGTATGAAAAATACAAAGATGTAATCGTTAAAAAAAGGCAATACTGTGGCCATAAACACAGTCAGGTAGATGGCTTGACAATGAATCGCAGACAGACTAAATGCGCAAGTTACGTAAATGTTACAAGTGCTTAGTACAGTGGCATGGTGGTACAGTGGTTTATGTTGTTGCCTTATAATGCGAGAGTTGTTGGTTCGATTCCCATAGCCAACGGGGAACCTTCTGGGTTGATTTCACCTGTCATTATTACTGTAAAATATTATTTGATCTCCATAAAATACTTTAAATCACATCTGTGTGAAATGTTCTACACAAATAACCGTATCTTGTCTTTGCTATTTTAGCAGCAAACTTTCAAAGTAAATATTTTTATATTTTTAGTCACTATCTTCCTGTTCATATTATTTTAACAGATTTTTTTCCAATTAGTCATTGCTTTTCATGTTTCACCTTTGTAATATGCGTACGCTTTTATTTTACAGTAAAATACCGTTATAGCAGACTTCAAGGGACCTGGCAGAACAGTTTATCCAGTTGCTGTTTGCCCAGAACACAACTACAGGACACCATTTAGTCATGCCACACCCCAGCAGACACACATGTGGTATAGATTATTATATTGTACATGTAGTAATCCAACTTTACCTGACCTGACTATTAATAATCCCGACTAAGTATCTGCGCTAGATATCACCGGCACGCCAAGTGAGCTGCATGTCAGTTATAGCCGAACAAAACTACAGCTAAAAGCAGCCCTGGGGACCAAATTGTTCATCCAATATAAGTGAAATTCCGTTATATGCGAGTCCGCTATATCCGATGCTTTTTCTGCATGTTCTTAAAGGCGCACGGCTGGGACCGGGGGACCTCGTCCATCATAGACAATGTTCCGTTATAAGCGAATCCACTATAACGGGATTTTGGAATTAATTGAAATGCTAAGACGTGATTTTATATGTTCTCCATATTATGGAAGTATCACGCAGAGCTTTACTTCAGAAAAGTAGACTCATTCTCCCAAAATCATGTTGTTTTGGTACACTTTACAGGTTAACTAAAAACAATCAATCAGATAATGTAAGATATAATGTCAGATGAGGACATATACTTCAACAGATTACATGACATGAATAGTATGATCGCGGAATGTCGTCTGACGGAACAATCTTTTGGGAATCTGTTCCCACACAGTGGAATTTCTTTGAGACAACGCTGAACTAAGTGAGACAGTTGGCCTGGTCTGTTCGCAGGTATAAATTACCATGGCAATTCAGCAGGGATTCATTTAAGACACATTGATGGAACAGAACTCTCATTTAAGTAAGACTGACTTGTCGAAATAAGTCAGACTTTCCCTTAATCCTGCTTCATGGAATACCCCTCTGGTCAACATTTAAAGTAATTTATATTTTTTTACATTAAAGAATCTTTTTAGACAAAATGAGGTGGAAAATTCTGGTCCAGAAAACACAAATCCAGACCAAGGTTTTGTTTCAACCAACCATTTGAGTATAAAGAGTGATAGTGACAGAGTACTTAACTTGCAACCAAACCATGGTCTGGATTTGTGCTTTCTGGACCTGAACTTTCCACTAATGGAAATGATCAAAATAAAGTTATTCAGTACAAACTCCAGTCAACTGTTTAGCCTTGCCACTAGTGCTTGGGGGGATATTTAAAGTTGTTCAGGGTTTGGTGCTTTGTACATGTGGCTGCAAGTTTTTGGTCATCCACAGTGGTATTAGTGATATTACCACATTATTTAACTTTACAGTGGCAAGTCTTGTAGATAAGCTGCATTCATGTCTAGCTGTCTGTTTACTTTATAGACTCCAAAGTTTGTCCACCCTCTGGATTTACATTGAAACTGCTGGAAAAGTCTCTGAGCATGCTTGCTTATTCGTGATACCGCCGTGCCAGACTTGTGCATGTCGGTGTCTTGGCAAAATCAGCCCATGTGCAACTGGGCAAATATATTAGCAGTATCAAATGTGAGCAACATAATTACAGTAATTTGTTTCAATTGGTGTTTTACAATAGATTGTTTTAACTCTCATTGTGAGGTCTGTGCCTTCAAAAATTGTGATTTGTAACTGATTCAATCCTCCCCCCCCCATTCCCACTGTAAAAGCAGATGTCCAGTGGCCTCTGAGATCTTGCTGATTGCTACGAGTCACATGTATTTGTTATTCATGCAGCCTTTCTCAGGTTTGGTTTCATTTTGCTGATTGAATCGTTTCTTTTGGCTAATTTCTAGCTTGCTTATAAGGGCATGTGTTTGTTTTTTTGCTTTGCGGCAGATTTTCGCATATCTGGATAAGTATGTAGTGGGTCAGTCTTATGCTAAGAAGGTCCTGGCAGTGGCCGTGTACAACCACTACAAACGCATTTATAACAACATCCCAGCAGGCGCCAGACAGCCGCTGGAAGCCGAGAAGCAAGCCTCCCTGCAGCCACGAGGTTGGTACAGTCCGGAAGGTCCCATTACAAAAATGGGGAGGGGGCCGCTATTTGAATAAAATCAAAATGAAGGCTGCCCCGTACAGATGTGTAGATGTTCTCTCAGAGATGCCCTGATGCAGTGTTTCGTCTTCTCTCACCAGAGCTTGAGATAAGACGACGGGATGATGAGTACAAATTCACGAGTAAGTGTGGCTGCCGGCGACCTTTCCCTGTGTGCTGCTGGTGCCGACACGATCACCAGCCCATTTGCTGCTCAGTCCTGATTTTTAGTGATTGCCGTTGTAGTATGTGTAGGTGAGGTGGTGAACGAGTCGGACACAGATGAGGCGGCTGCTGGCCCAGTTTCAACTCCATGTTTGCTGTGACTATTAATAGACTGAACTTGCACCTATTTACACACAGAGATGTAAGGTTTCTGTTAAAGTGACTCCCTGCCTGAAGGAGACCATAATTTCTCCAGACCTGCCTTTCTCTTTATAAAATGTAAAGTTTTACCTGTAAAAAAGATTAGATTAGATTAGATTAGATTAGATGGTACT
This sequence comes from Stomatorhinus ivindoensis, assembly GCA_019775895.2. Taxonomy (NCBI): domain Eukaryota; kingdom Metazoa; phylum Chordata; class Actinopteri; order Osteoglossiformes; family Mormyridae; genus Stomatorhinus; species Stomatorhinus ivindoensis. The sequence goes on along the minus strand of JABFEB020000008.1, from coordinate 6,104,778 downwards.
TTATTAATCCCTCGGGAAGGTTCCTCCGGGAAATTAAGTTCC
>JABFEB020000008.1:6088953-6104636 GCA_019775895.2 Stomatorhinus ivindoensis | reverse complement strand
TTACTCTGTCCTCCTGTTTCCACTCCCCTTCCCACCCAGTGAGGAGTTGTACAGTTTGATGGCATGTGGGACGAAGGTGTTTTTAAGTCTATTGGTCCTAGACTTAGGAAGAAGCAGCCTCTTGCTGAACGAGCTCCTCTGGTTGTTTATGACCATGTGCAGAGGGTGACTGGCATTGTCCATAATGTCCAGTAGATAATCAGAAAATGACTAGATGTTGTTGCTCCATCTAGTTTTCGATGTGTGGTTTAGTGACTGAGTATTAGTAGTCATGACTAAAACACAAACAGCGTGATCTGGAGGGAACTGTGAGGCTAAAGCTCTTACCAAAGTTCATTGTGTCAAATTATTTCTATGGCTAATCTGCTGGTTTCCATGTTACTTGTTCCTGTTGACACAACAAGGCTTATTTTAAATACCTATCTATCTCATTATCACCGATCTTCACCAGAACTCCTGGAAATGGGTCCGTGCTAAACTTCCTGTGTTTTCTGTGATTTCTGTCTAGGTAGTTTTATCTGGATGATTTTCTAATTGGGTGAAAAACGAAATGTAGCCAAACATCTCCTGTCCTGTCATCATTACTATGTTTGAACTTTACAGCGTTGGCTGTCTTGACGCGTGCAGTGAAAGCACATTCACTTGGTCCCTTATTGTGGACACTAAGAAGGCCCACTACATTGTTTTAACCTACTGCTTAACTCCTGCCCCCTCTGGGATCAGAGCTGCTCCAGATCGCGGGGATCAGTCCCCATGGCAACGCCTTGGGGGCCTCTCTGCAGCAGCAGGCATCCCAGCAGGCTCCGCAGGAGAGGAGGGGCAGTGACATCATGGACTCCGCCCACACTGACATCAGGCTGGAGAAGAGCAATATTGTCCTGCTGGGCCCCACTGGATCAGGTGATTCTAAATCACTAAATACTTTTCATATGATATCGGTCTACCGTATCTGATAAGATTGTCAGAGTAACTTCGCATCGCCCCTATGGTCCCTACAGGAAAAACACTGCTGGCTCAGACCCTGGCGAAGTGTCTGGATGTGCCCTTTGCCATCTGTGACTGTACCACACTGACGCAGGCTGGCTACGTGGGAGAAGACATCGAGTCGGTTATCGCAAAGCTGCTGCAGGACGCAAATTATGCCGTCGAAAAAGCACAGCAAGGTGGGTTTTATCTGACTTATTCAGGATCTCTAGGTCGTACCACGGAGGCCCGCGGAACTGAAGGGAATCTTACTTCCTGTCTCCAGGGATCGTCTTCCTGGACGAGGTTGATAAGATCGGCAGCGTTCCCGGGATCCACCAGCTGCGAGATGTGGGTGGTGAAGGGGTCCAGCAGGTCGGTATCTGAAAGACAGGGCGATTATCCTTCAGTCCAGCTAGAATTGTGCCTTGTAAAATCGTCAGTGAGGAGACATATGGCGTTTATTGGAAAACGGCCGCAAGTCGAGTAGCAGTCCCCGATAATGATAAATAGTTCGCTCCTCTGCTGTCTGACTCGACAGGGTTTGCTCAAGCTCCTGGAGGGAACCGTCATCAACGTGCCTGAGAAGAACTCAAGGAAGCTGCGAGGGGAGACCGTTCAGGTGGACACCACCAATATCCTGTTCGTGGCGTCTGGTGCCTTTAACGGGCTCGACCGGATCATCAGTAGGAGGAATAATGAGAAGGTGAGGCATCACTAACAAACCGTGAATACGGATCATTTATTTGAAGAAATTTGGGGTTAAAGCACATTGAGACAAAATTGAGTGAAGAAGCGGTTTGTCTCCCACCCTCGTTTTGTCCTTTTCCCTTCCTGGGATGCAGTACCTGGGGTTTGGGGCACCATCCAACATGGGCAAGGGCCGCAGCGCAGAGTCGGAGGCAGCTGACGCGGCTGGCTGCAAGGCGGACGCAGTTCGCGAGATGGAGGAGCGAGACAGGCTGCTGCGACAGGTGGAGGCCCGTGACCTCATCGAGTTCGGCATGATCCCCGAGTTCGTGGGCCGCCTGCCCGTGGTGGTGCCTCTGCACAGCCTGGACGAAGATACCCTGGTGCGCATCCTGACGGAACCGCGCAACGCCGTGATACCCCAGTACCAGACACTATTCAGCATGGACAAGGTCAGAGCCTCCTCATCCGACAACTTTCCCCAAAATTGCCCTCATGTTTTAGCAATCGATGCTAAAAGCTGCCCAGTTATTTGCTGCTGGATATTTTATTGCAGATGAGGTACTTGTCACTAGGGTCCAAGAGTAAGGCCCTTTTTGGGATTTGAGCCAGCAGCTCTCAGGACTTCTGTTTCTTTGACTGACCTGGCCTCGTATGCATTCAGCTTGCTGGAAGAATCTCTCGTGTTAATGGCTTCGGCTCTGCGGTTTCCGTTTCAGTGCGACCTCAACATAACTACAGACGCCTTGCGTGGCATCGCGCAGTTGGCTTTGGAGAAGAAGACGGGTGCCCGTGGGCTCAGATCCATCATGGTAAGTTGCTGGAATTGACAATCTCCTGCTATATGGGGCCTTTATTTGACTCGTGCCTTAACACGCATGACAAAATTACCAGGAGAAGCTGCTACTGGATCCCATGTTTGACGTGCCGCATTCCAACATCGTAGCTATAAAGATCAATGAAGATGTGGTTCTAGGAAAGTCACTCCCTCAGTACATCAGGCAAGTGAATGTGCGTCGCCATCGGTCCCCTCCTAACTGCAGGACGTCCATTATTTTGGAGGAGAACCTGCAGTCTTGCGGTCGGAAGTTAAAGCTGATCTCGAGTTTCCCACTTTTTTCAGAGCCCCATCTAAGGATGCTGCTGATGAGGAGTATGAGTGCGGGGTAGAGGAGGACAGTTGGCGCAGACAGGCGGACATAGCCAACAGCTGAAACTGCTGCTCACTCTCTCTCCCCACAACCATCCAACACGCCACCGTTGAAGTTTTAGGATGAATGGGAATCGGGCCTCCAGCCTCCTTAATTTTCAATAACATTAGCAATTTCAGTGTGTATTGGCAACAAAGGTTCATTGACCAGGTTTAACTTTCTACTAAACAGCTAGCAATAGGTAACCGTTTATCTGTGTTTCTTTGTACAGATTGATTCTTTATAGCCCTATCCAATAGAGTAGACCTTTTTTACTTTAACCTGGTGGAAATGTTTTAGGATCCAAAAGAGAATCAGATCAAATTTTAACATAAGACTGTTAACAGTTTTTTAAGTTTGTGTTGACATTTTATCACGTTGTACCTTGATTGGCATCAGTTCCTTTTCACTTGGGTAAAATTCTGTAGATACATATTCGGTGTTTTCCTTACTAACACCCCAGCATTCAGTGCGAGAAGTATCCCAGTAAAAAGAGGCTGTACTGTCCTTTCCGAGGTTTAATACTTAGCTGGCATCAGGACTCACATTCATTTGCAATGACTGATGCACTTTAGGAAATGTATACCAGAGGTGGTGGTAAGTTGTCAGTTAGGATGTAACTATTATTTTTTCATTTTATGTATGTTGGGTTTTGTTTATTTATTGATTTGACTTACAGTAACATTGTAGCATTAAATGGCACAAACCATCTTTCCCAGAGTCATACCAGAGGAGTGTTGATGCTACAATGGATTCCATGTAGGGCTTTGTTTCTTAATGGAACACAGATACAATCTGCCTCAGGATAGAAGATGCTACTTTCATTTGTATCTTCATGTCGAACCACTGAAGGCCTTCATAGTGCCACAACTCATTGATTGAACTCTGTACATTGAAAATCTAGTTGAGAATATTTGCTTGTCATTTTTAAGTTTAGTCCCTTTTTCCAGTTAATTGTACACTTACAGAAAACTTAGCCAGAATGCTACTCTGAACCAGGTATGAATCTTAAAAGATTTGCCAGTGTAATTGTTTAAATATATAAATAAAAAATGTATATCTGTAAAAAAAAAATGCTTGTGTACACGATGTAAAATAAACTTAGCATTTTATGCAAAATTATATAAATAAAACATGTAAATATTTTGGCGAATGTGTCATTACATAATGCTACACCTGAATGAAGTGTCTTTATAAATAATCTAAATGGTATTTTTTAACCATAATGATTTCATGTTATGCCTATAACAAATACATGTATAACAAAAATGAAAAATGTTTCATCTATATTGCATTAATATCATTGACATAAACGTTCAACTTGCATTATGTTTATAATGTTATATGTATATTTATAAATTGGTCGTTTAGGTTTTTTCGCCGATGACAGGCTCGACGACGATCCATGGCAGGTCACTTTGGGGGGCTTGTAGCTGAGTGTCTTTCTTTTCTACGTTCAGCGTTAATATGCGGGGGCCGGGTGTAATGAGGCCTCCGCTCCTCACTGTGTCGCTGCGAATTTAATAACGTAAAGGACGACTTCCGTAACCAAAAAAAAAAGTGCCAGCCACTGGTTGTGGAATGGTGTTATACCGATGTATAACATAATGGTGTGGATGCTAGTGTTTTGCTTTCTTTGACTGCGGATTAATTGACATTTTATTCGTTTAGATCTTTTCTTTTGCATTTCGTAAGTGTGTGGACTGAAGTTGAAACGATTATGGAAAAACACACGTACTCGGAAGGACAAGCGCAGCGGGTATCGCATCCTATGTATCCGGATCCTAACATGCTGGGCATGGCGAGCGGCAGCTTTCCGGGGGCCCGATCATACGTTTCGGCCAGTAATGAGATGCTCGGTTCAGTACCAGTCCCAGGCGGATTTTGGCCCAGTCAAGGTATTTATCAACACCCACCGCCGCCGCATCAGATGACTGCTAACAACCAGAGATATGTTCAGCCACAGTGGTCGCCATTCATATCTCAGGTGGAGCATAACCGATCGGACTACAGGTTTGGACCGCCGATTCATCAAGGCTTTAACCGTGAGCCTCAAGATTTTTCTTTTCAGGGTTTTGATCCGACTCGTCCGCCACCGGCGCTTCCTTTCAACACCGAGTCTAACCATAGGTACAGTGAGGCGGACGGACCGGCCGATCCTCCTTCCAGTGTGGACCCGGATTACGGGCAACATAATCAGATGGGGGTCTCTCATTTAGACAGAGCGGTCGGTGACCATTCGCACAGCGTTAATCAATCGCGTTTTAATCACCCTGGGTTTGGGGGTCAACAACAAAGTTTTGATTATTCCCCGGGGACTGTAAGATACGGCCGTGATTCCGCGGACCATGACACGCCTCCTGGGCGCTGGCAGGACGGCGGACTGTTCGTGGGACTGCAGCCTTCACCTGCCGATCCAGAAAGCACACAGAGGCGCCTGGATGAACAGTGGCTCTTGACTTTTTTGCTGGACAGGAAAATTAAAAAGTCCTCCGTTTCAAAGGAACCTGATAGTGCCCTACCGATATGGGAGCTGAAGGAAAGGCTTTATGATGCCGCCCGGCTTGTGTGGGACTTGTCGCTTTTATGCCAGACGTTAAAGCAAAACATGGAGGACGAGGGCGTGTGGACGGAGTCGTACGCCAAAGCCGCGGCGATGCGCAGCGACCTGCAGGACAAACTGAAGGTGTTCGGCGACAGCGCTTGTATGGACGCCTGCAAAAAAAAGGTGGATTTGATCCGCAAGAAGAGAGCCAGGAATCGGCGTAAGAAACGAGAGTCTTGCGAGGAAACAAAAGAAAAAGAGTCAATAGCTTCGGAGAAGGACGCCGCTATAGAAAAGTGGCGGATGAAACGTATCCAACAAGTGGAAGAGAAGAAAAGGGTATGCGTGACGTTCCGAACTCGGTCTCCATTAAAGTTATATATTCTCAATATGTTTGGTGGCACAGCGAAACTGACGCCGTGTATTACATTTCCCACTGCGTACAGGAGCTTGAGCTGCGGCAGGCGGCGGACAGCGTGCTGTCAGAGGTGAGGAAGAAGCAGGCAGACGCCAAGAGGATGACGGACGTCCTGCGCTCGCTGGAGAAACTGCGCAGGCTCAGGAAGGAGGCGGCCGCTAAGAAAGGTGCCGGGCACGCGCCTGTCAAGGACTGGGTGCTGGGTGGAGATGGCTTACTCTACTATTATTATAATTGCTTATCCAGTGCAGGGTCAAAGAGAACTTGGGGGCTATCCCAGATGCACTGCACACAGAGCAGCAGCCAGCTTATATCAGATGTAAGTCAGTTTCGGGGCACAAACTTGTAACCATATCCCTTTTGGAGTTTCCCAGTGTGTCCATTACAGCAGTAGTTCTCAGCCTTTTTTGCACTGCAACCAAATTCCTACAACGTCAGCTCAGTCACAACTCTATATCAAGTATATGTTTAAAGTAATGCTATAATCAGTGCACTGTGCAGTTTACATCAATCAATGCCTATCGCACAAATCTGATTGGATGTACAAGTGAATTTTAAAGCAAGCATCTGTGGTATGGCTTCTTGGATTGGTTGAATGTTCACTATTTTTGCGCAAAGCATTTGCAGACCCAAGACCTGTTTATGTATGTTAATTCTGATTCTGATAGCGGATCAGCATAGGAGGTTGCTGGTTTTAAAATGCTTACATTTCCAGCTCTACCTCTCGACCCTTTCAGAATTTGCCGTGACCCAAATTTTGGTTGCGACCCATGGGTGGAAAATCGCTGTATTACGGTGAACCCACTGCCCCACTGAGCTCAGTTCAAGTTTAATTTGGGAGTTTAATGCCTAGGATCTTAAGAAGAAGGGAAATAAGCTGTGAGGTATTTTAACAGTTCAGTGTCCTTGGGCTCCCTGCCTTAGTATTTTTGATTATGCTTAAATATCGCCCCATTCTTATGGGATTTGTGTACTGTGATTATGACTCTTAATGCTCAGCTGGTTGGTTGAAACAAATCTTGGTCTTGACTTTCACTCTCCGGACCTGAATTACCGAACTCTGTACGTGTATAACTCAGGTTTTCTCTTTTTTTCTCTGTCTGGGACAGGTGTTCACCCGGAAAAGGAGGCGGACGAGGTGTTCGAAGGCCACCTGGAGCGCCTGAGGAGGCTGATCCGCAAGCGCACGGCGGTGTACGCAGCAGAGGAAAAGGCGCTCCGTGTCATGCTGGAGGGAGAGCGAGAGGAGGAGCGGAAACGGGAGCAGGAGAGGAAGCACCGGAAGGAGAGGGAGAAGCAGCTGCAGAGGAGGCGGGAGGTGGAGTGTCTGCTCTACGGAGGTACGCCCTGAGCATGTTGCTGTTTGACAGCCATGTTGCTAGTGGAATAACAATGTTCTTTAACCAGCTAGCATGTGAGGTGCCGTCAAGTCTCTTCCTGGGACGGAGTCTAGCTCAGTTGGTGAGAGATCTGTGGCCTAATCGGGAAGGTCACCTTTAACCATAATTGCTCCAGAAATGTTGGATGCTCCCACCCGAGGCCTGTATCACTAAGCAGGATTTCTTGCTTAGCTGGATAACTTGTTGGATTTAAGGTAATTCGGGCTAAGAGTAAGTAAATGACTATAAAATCCATTTAAATCCATTTTTTTTGGTCTAAGCAAGACATCATACTTTGTGATACAGATATTTGTTAGCGTGTTTGTGTCTGTCATGTAAAGCAAGATAAAGCAGTATAAGTGTAACATACCCAGTTTCCCCACGGGGGGGCAATAAAGTACCGCTGTTCTGTTCCTCCCAGATGAAATGCCTTCTGACCACCCGCTGCAGCCCTACAGGCAGTATTACTTACAGGCAGAGACCTCCCTGCACGCCCTCATACAGACGAGGTGAGCTCTACATTTTGGCATTAAAACTTCCAGTGAATTCACACACAATGTGGCCTGACCTTCACACAGTGGCAGCGTTTGCAGTCCTACAGTGTGTCTTGATGTCATGGTCTCCCCTGTCTTCTTCCCAACCAGGAGGGCGTGGGATCAGTACCTGGTGCCATCGGATCTCCCTGAGGGCAGCTTCATCCCTCAGAGCTGGGTTCTCCCTGAGCTGCCCTCAGATGAGGTGTGGGGCACCGCCTTGGACAAGCAGGACACCGTGGGTGACTGACACCCCAGCACACAGCCGCGTTCGGGCCCAGTGCCACAGTCTCTGCTGGTAGTGCTTACTGGTCCCTCTGGAACTAGGACAGATTGTTGATCAGCAATTTAACCTTTTGATCAGTTTACCCCTGGGCTTCATGTTATTTATAACATGCATGTTTGCTCGAGGCATGTCTGATATTAAAAAAAAAAAAAGTTTTTGCTGAATAGACGCTGAAGTATTTATTTTCATAAATAAAAACTATATTTTTTTAATTTGCTGAAAATAGCTTCAAAATCGGTGTTTTATTTTATTGCACAATGTTGGGTAACCATTATGACTATAATATTCTTCCAAACCTGATTTTCACAATAGTTTACATTTTTACATGGATTAAAATGGCACCTATTTTTGTTATAAGTGTAGCAAGCAAAGGGAGAAAAAAAATCCTGTGTGCGTTGGTGTTGGATCTAAGAACATGAGAGTTTTAAAAACCCAACCTGTGAATTGTGCCTGTGTGCGTTTTTATTTCTTGGACTATGTGCGATGTGCAGAAGCACTCAGGAGAGATCTGGAAATTAGACAGATCGTTTTACTTGGTGGAAATTGTCTGAAATTTTTATCAGCCACAGTCACAAAGTTGGCAAAGCTGTGGAGATGTTTAGTTGTTCCTTTACAAGGTCAAATGTAACCATCTGACATACTAAATAAAAAAAGTGGTTTTGTATGAAATTCAGGTCTGGCTCGATCGCCTAATTTGGATTTGGGTATCTCCCAGTGCAACCCGAATTTGCCTAGACGGGTCATCTCTCACCATATGTTGTTACTGGTAAACAGATGATGTCAGTAAGTCATGACGACGGATTAGTAGCCCAGGGAGGATTATGAAGGTCAATCAGTGACTTAAGATGCATCAGCCCCCTCTGGACACCACCAGATCTTCCAGCTTCTCACCTCGTCCTGGATGCGTGAGAGTCCGCCTGCACTCCAAACACAGCCGAATCCAGTATCCACGAGGTGGTCCAAGTTGACGTCAGTTACCTCCAGGTATTCACATATCCGGTGTTCAGCTTCCAGCTACAAACATGGTCATAAAGTCGTGTTACTGAGCTTATGTAATGTTGGGCGTCTTGGTGATTAAAGTCTCTGTTGATGGTGAAATGACATTTAAGATTGAATGCAAGCTGCAGATGGGTGTGGTTTATGAATGGCTTTGGTGTGATAGATGTAGAGGGACAATTGGATGTTATGTAGTCAGGAAAATGCAATTGTTATTTTCTGGTTGCAGTGGTACCTTGCAGTTAATGTTTTTATCTGGAGTGGGAATGTAGTGGACTAGCAGCTACCTGAGAGCACGTGGAATGTGCGCTTTCATGTTTATCTCACCTTCCAATCTTCCTGTAGGTGTCGGTATTTCACCAAACCAGCCATACCTTGCCGCTGCTTTGGTAGCATTTTCCTGATCTTTAAAGTTGTGCCGTTGTTGTCTAGATGCGTAATCTAGAATTTTAAAGGATGAAATCATTTTACTTCCAATAATGATGCTGTAAAAACACCCACATAAAACGACAGTTTTTTGAACCTTTTGTTTTGCTGGGTTAGCGAATTAAGCCGATTTACAGCTTAGAACGCAGCTGCTGGTTAGGCCGGTGTTGCGGTTATGTGGATGACACCCAGAACCATCTGCTGGTTCTGAAGGTTTCCCAGGACCTTGGCCCAGCTGTTCCTAATTGCCCCTCATGCCTATTAACCCCCTGTGGCAGAACTGAGGGGTGATTCGTACTGGATGTTAGTGGGCCTCTTGCCAGAGCCAGTGTTGTGGGAAGAGGCCCATGGTCCCCAGTCTTATTTACAGAGGGCCGCCGCCAGTCATTTAACCAAACCCAGCGTTGGCTAATCCTCCATTGTGTAAGGCGGTAAATACATTGAATCAAGAGGAAGACCTCAGTGCTATAAAAAACATATGGAATTATGCACTTTTACAAAAAGTATTAAGCAAGAAATAATTTATTGGAGAGGGTGTGGGCATCTTTTTGGGTTGGGACTCAGAATGTTGCTGGATCAAATCCCAGGGTCAGTGATGTCACCATCAGGCCCTTGAGCAAGACCCTTATCCCCAATCGCTCCAGGGACTGGCTGAGCCTACTGTCTCCTCTACACCTGTCTCCTGAGGCGGCCTCCTGGGATGCTTTCCCAGCTGACCTGATGGAGGTCCCACATATATGCTGAGCTCTCACTGGCCGCTGCTCCTTCATTCTCTGGTCAAACTCCTTCAAAACCATCTCTGCACATGATGTGACACTGTCACTCTCCTTGGTAGGCAGCTTGACTGGTTCTGTAAATATAGCTCGGTGAGATGGTACAGTTCACTGGGACTTTAAGATGCGGCCACAGAATCAGGCCCAGGATAGAAGAGATTAGATGTCTTGCCTTAAGTGTATTTACACCAAAACTCAGACGAGAAGAGGACACCGATTGTGTGTGACTGTCTTATCGCTGTTTAAACCAGACGTTTTTTAAACTCGGGATCGAAATGAGCAGTCTGGGGGACATCCCTTTCAAGATCACCAGTGTTTCCACGGAGACGCCTCAGCCCGTCATGGCCCCCGAGTTCCCCATCCTGGACATCCTGCAGTTAATGTGGGAGACTGAGGTCAGAGCCCAATTGTCACCATGCCGTCAAAACCCCTGGATCGAGAGGTGTGTGTGTGTGCGCATGTGTGTGTGTGTGTGTGTGTGTGTGTGGCAACACCCCTCACTCCGCAAAATGGGACACTCTCCTGAAGTGTTATATTACTGCTAATGTTATGATAAGCACATGCAAACTCGGAGTTCATCTCCTTATAATAATACTCATAATAGTGTCGGAACTGCAGCCCCGCTAAGTAACCAATCTGTATTAGGCGAGGAGCTGCACCAAGCACAAATCCTGAATTGTCTAGAGATTTTAGCTGGTCACCATTCTGTGTAATTTGTGTCTTTATCTTAGCTTGCCTTCTGCATTCCAGGCCTTTGCTTAAATCCCTGTTGTAAACACTTAGCTCTTAAGTTGGTACTCTATCAGAAATGTTTAAAAGGATATCATGTAACTGAGTAGTGACTGTAAGTATTGTGAAGATCTAATGGTTCTCCTGTAACCGAGCCCTTTGTGATTTCTTCAGCACGACCCTCCATAAATAGCCTGCTCTTGAATGTCGTGCTGCGTCCCCCAGTAACGATAGATGGCATTGGTGATCTGTTCTGCAGGGCTTCTGCACGCTCTGCCTGTGCTTACCCTCCATAATCTTTCTGCAGTATCTCTCCATCATTAATTTCTGTCGTAGGACATTTAATAGAATTTACTGTCCTCAGCCAGGGGGAGGACGCCCTTATTTGGCGATGAGCTGAGTTTCGATTTTGTCTCTCGTTCTTCTATTTTGGAGAAGGACATCTGAAGGATTAGAATTCTATACCCTTCTGATAAGTCCAAAATCAGGCCCAAATGCACCTTTTTCCACATAGTTTGGGGGAAATGTAAGCAAGAGTGAATGTTCAGATTGTGATGAATCCTTGCGTTACTGTGATGCAGGTGCTGGTGTGAAGCTTTGTGTTTGACACTTACTGATTGAAACTGTGTCACTGGTGGGCGATTATCAGAAGACTGTGTGAAGCCTGCTTCGGTGTCTTCTGGCTGCATGACCATGTGATTTTTCTGTTTGCTAGTATGATTTCCATTTGGAGAACTGGGTCCTGGCAGGACTGGTAGAGGGGTCCCCAAGGCACCGGGAGGTGCAGCCGCCTGATACCCCACTGGAGATCACCTCGTCCTGCCCCCCTCACTGGCTGATGTTCAGCAGTTCCAAGGCATGTCGGCTGGCCAGCCCATGGGGCACCAACCTCTGGGGTCCCTCCCCTCGTCTGGGGAGCCTCAGCTTGAACCCCAAGGTGACCATAGGTCACCTGCCACCCAAGGTAAAGTTCGCCATCTCTGTCTCTGAGGGTAACATAGACAGCTGCTCTGAGGATGATGAGGGTTCCTCCAGTGAAGACCCAGCAATGACTCTACCCACCTCTGGCCCAGTGCCAGTGCCCAGCTTATCAGAACGAGGTGGACGTTTGGATTTCAGGAGTCCCCAGTCGTCCTCCTGCAGCCTAGCCTGCTTCGGACAGTCATCACTGTCTAGGGGTGTTGCACCGCACTGCGCCACCCACTGGTCTGCACCCAAAAAATGTCTTGGTTCCCCTGGACCCTGTGCCTTATCCACCTCAAGGGACCCAGCACCATCCTCAACAGTCCAGACCTCCAGGGTGGAGCAGCACCAGACAGCAATGCAGGTAAGACGTGAACCACACATGTCTCTGCACTACTGCCCCAAAAAAATGCAGGGATTTTATTCTTCACACTTAGCTCATATACAATCAATTGGCACTGTCTCACTGGCTATTTTGAAACCATTGTGCTTCCAAGAAGATACTTCGCTTGTGAAGACTTTGGTTACCTCCATATGGTCAAAATGGCTATCTTTGGCAGAAACTACATGACCTTGTTAGAAGCTGCCAGGTGTTAGAAACACTATAAACGATAAGCCAGGCATCCAGATCACCATTTAGAGCATCAGAAGTATTTCAGACATGGATCCTTCAGAACATTTGTCATGTCGGAATGTATAAAATCCAATACGGCCATCATTGATATGCAAGGGATTCTATAGTTGAAAGAAGGAAAATGACATAGTATGTTTCATTCAGGAACTGAGCATGAATTGTTTAGGCTGAATGTCACTTTGTGGGGTACAGGGGTCCAAACTATGTTTGCTCACATTTCTCATATGTTTATACTGATGAACCAGCTAATAATAACTAGTGTAAAGCCTTTTCCTGGAATCCAACCAAGCTGGTTGGGATTAACAAGTAGAACTGCTTTGGAAATGTCAAGGTTATGCATACAGATCTTCCTGGCGTAATGCATTCTGATATTAATCTTCTTTGCGCCCTTATTTTGAAATTCTAAAGGTGGAATTTACAGCGTGAGATAAACATCTAGGACTGTAAGGCTGGGGGTTGCTATTACAATCGCTCCATTATTGGTGTGAACTCTTACTTGGGGGGCTCTGATGTAGCGTTCTGTTTACTCTGAAGTCCCAAAGCCCCTACTCCAGTCAGCCCCGCCCCCCCCCAGCAGGCCGACCCCTGGATTCCCACACTTCTATTGTGGACTCGTCGGCTGAGCTATTGTCGGCCCTCAGCCAGGAGGAGCGCGATCTGTTGGAGACCATCACGGAGCAGGGATACCCCCTGCGGACAGCCATCATTGCCCTGCAGAAGACAGGCTGGCAGAGCCCAGATCAGGTCTGGTAACATCCATGGCGGGTATGATAAAACTGTCTCCTGACCATGGCTTCGCCGCCATTTGCAACCGTGGAGTCTTTTCTGGGAATTTGCATTGCAACTAAGCAACTAAGCTGAAGACAGTTATACACTGAAGCTATAGAGCTCTGATATCAGGCAGCCAAATCTCCGCACGTTGGAGATGATGTCCATTTACAAGCATCAAGCCTAGTATTTAGATGAGCAACACTTTGTGGCAGCTTAATAACTATCTTAAACCAAAGTAATCATCATCTTTATTCATGCTTTACAAATGTTTACATTAAGCACTGGAAAAACAATGAACGATTTTCAAACTGACGTATCTCCATGATTCATGGCTGCATTTTTTGCCTATGAGCATATGTAGCTGCTTAGAGTGCACTTATGTAAGAAGTGTAATGAGCTGCCAGTGGGTTTCTTCTCTTAAAGAACCCTTCCCAGAATCACATCTTAAGCTCACTATTGTTCTCCAGCTTGATGAGGAAACATCTGGTTCTAACTTCCAAAACTTAGTGTTGGTTTCCTAAGATATAAATAGACATCTGCTCCCCGGAGCCTCCAAACCTGGTGTTTATCGCCTCATTCTCAGCATCTTACAGCAGCTCTCATGGGAACCAGTGGACTTTCCACCCCCCCCCCATCCCCCTGAGGATCATAAGCTCATGGCTTGACTGTTGACCGGGCCAGGCATTTTCCCGGGGGGAGCCTTGTGTACTTTTAAGTTCTGCTACAGAGCAGTGGCGGTAATACAGTACAATCTTCAGTACAGAGAGTCCCCAGCCTTTGATTCATCCTGTTTTCTGATTGGCTGCAGTGTCTGTCACATGTCACTTGCTTTCGCTTAAACATTATTGCCATTTTCAGGGGATTTCTGATATGATCCGGTTATTGGATGCTAATTGCAGTTTGATGGGGAGCATGAAAGTGTGACTGCAGCTGGTGTGGCAGGATAACGGCTTTTTGGAAAAGGGTTAAGCCAATCGTGGCTTGGCTAATCTGGAACATTCTGTCTCGTACTCCAGGACGTATCCTGATACTCTGCCAGGCTGACATACATAACATGAGTCTCCATACCTGTAAATGCCTCTGGTCCCTACAGGTCCTGAGATACCTGCTGTCATGTAACCGGCTGTGTGAGCTGGGCTACGACGTGGCCGAGGTCCAAGAGGCTTTAGAGATGTTCCAGAACTGTGAGACCAAGGTGAGCAGCCCAGGTTAAGACACCAATCCATCATGATCCCTTTCAAACTGTATCAGCTGAAGCCCATGTGACTGTCTTAGTCCCGCTCCTGCTAAGGCCAATTCTGTTGTCAATTTTTAGCCCAAGGCCGGTTCTTCAGATTTCTTTCGTGCCAGTTTCTTCTTCTAAAAAAAAAAAAACTTCACAGAAACTGAACAACAGATGTCCATGTGAAAAGTGGGGATCCTAGACCATTTCAACTGGGGGGGCGAGACTGGGGTCAGTTGTTCTGTTAGAGGGGCCAGCTGCATTTGACCTTAATGTCCTCCAAGAATTACTTACACAAGATTGTCAGCATTAAGAAGCAAGAGACAATTTTGAAAGCCAATAAGTTACTTATGCAATGCATTTTACAGCTTTTACAGATATGTAACTCACTCTGTTTTCTTGTTTAGACAGTTAGACAGACTTACTTCTAACAAGCTTGAATATTTTTTTTTAACATTGCTTTTCACTAACTGAAGCTACTCGGCCACCATAATAATAATAATAATAATAATAATAATAATAATAATAATAATAATAATAATAATAATTAATAATAATAATAATAGCATCAATAATACAATAATACATTTATTTCAGACCCAAGTAGTATACCAGCCCTGGATGTGAAGGGCTTGATGTTCACCATAGCAGTGCTTTGGCTAAGATAATGTCACCATCTAGGGCGTGTTTCTCGTCTTCAGATGACTCCGGATCTCATGGTTTCTTGTTTATCTTCCTATCTCCAAACTCCTAGGCAGCTGAGTTCTTGCACCTCCTGGCCCAGTTTGATGAGATGGGATTCCAGCAGAACACCATTAAGGAAGTGCTGCTCGTCCACGAGAACCACGGGGAGAGGGCCCTGGAGGAGCTGATGATGCGCTGCGTGATGGGCCCAGCTGCTTTCCCATGATGCACTGGCAGGACTGTCACTACAGAGCCGTGTGCCACAATGCAGCGCCCTGATAAAATCCTCAAAGGGTGTTTCTCAATTCCAAGAACACAAAGATTGTATTTGTGATCTTGGCAAGACCAGTCTTGCTAACTTGCCTCCCAAGTATGAATATGAGGCACAATGAATCATGGGATTGTCTTAAAAAGGACATTGCGGCCTTAGAAAAGGTGCAGCGTAGGGCCACAAGAATGATTCCAGGTCTTAGAGGAATGT
>JABFEB020000008.1:6073203-6088853 GCA_019775895.2 Stomatorhinus ivindoensis | reverse complement strand
GGAGAACACTTCAAACTGGATTTAAGGAAGCACTTCTTTACACAGCGTGTAGTCAGAGTATGGAATAGTCTTCCTGACAACGTAGTGCAAGCAGAATCCGTGGGTTCCTTTAAATCAGAGCTAGATAAGACTTTAACAACTCTAAATTATTAAGTTATTCCCAAGCGAGCTTGATGGGCCGAATGGTTCTTATGTCCGAATGGTTCTTATGTTCTAATGTATGCTTGATAATTGGGATGGGGCAAGAGCAACATCTTGGGATTTTTATCATCTTCTGTGCTTCTGTTCTTGAGTATTGGAACTAGTCTTCGGCAATGGCAGATGACGTAAAATAGGTAGAGGAGAGCACAAATACGGTCAAGTACGCATATTGAGAAACACCCATAATGTATCAGACTTTGGCCAGATGTCCATCCATCTTTCCATTCATCCATCTATTCATCCATCTATTCATCAATCTTCAATACCCACTTGTCCTATATAGGGTCCTGGGGCGTCTGGAACCGCATTATTCACACTCATTCACACCTACGGTCAATTTTAGCACCTTAGTCTGTTTTTGGACCGTGGGGGGAAGCCAGAGTACCTGGAGATAAGCCCACAATGATGTTGAGATGGTTGATTGGTTGATTGGTATTTAGGATACAAATTTTATTAACATTCACACTGTTTTATTCTGAAGTGCTTCCAGCCCAAATCCTAAGCAGTCATATTTATGGCTCGTTAGTGAGACACAGCTGGATGGGGGGAGTATTTCACATTTTTTTGTTTTGCAGTCTCACCTTCTCATCATTGACTTGGCTGCTGTAAATAAACCTGTTTTGATGTCAAAGGAATGACATAGTTTCACATAATTATAACTGACACAATCATTACTGTTGATGGAGGTGTTAAACTGTATGTGCGCAAAGTGTAAGACCCATAAAACAGGCAGTTATCATTCAGTCAGTCACAGGCTGCGGCAAACTTTCTGTTACTAAATGAGTGGAACGTATTGCCTAAGAAATGCAAGTTTAGTTTGTCTGACTTCCTGGGAAGGGAGGCTGCCGCTTTACACTTTGGAGCAACAGACTTACTCGGACCACCGCCACGAAACAGCCTGCTGCGTAAATGGGTGAATCCGTCGGCCGCTTTGGGGAAAAAGTATCAGATGAGTAAGTGAACATACATGACATCAAGGGCTGTCTTCAAGCAATGGTGCTCCCAAAGAAACCTCCAGAACAGCTTTCTTAATTTTATTTATACTCTTCTAACCTACCAACCACCTGTTTCTGCTTTTTTGTGCATTTTTCTTTCTGATTCCTGCATGTGCGCGAGGTCCTGCTTAGGACACAGATGTTATTCTTACACAGAAAGTGCCGTACAGAGGCCCCTGTGGAGAGTCCAGGTTACAGCCGAAGCAGACAGAATGTGTATCTGCTGGTTATGTACTGAACGGAGAGGAGATGACAGATGCGAGGGTTTTCTGTTCAGTCAATGTCCCCCCCACAAAAAAAGTCAGAATATACATTACCAGGCAAATGTTTTTCCACACAGGTTTTTACCACTTTTCCATTTATTTCATAAACTGCAGGTTTTTTATTCTACTTAAGCACTGTAAAGTTGAGTGAATAACTATACATGAAAATATAAGTAAAATATAAAACAAGTTTCCTTTATAACATGGAAAGAGGTTCTAATGGTGCATGACTTTCATCCTATTAACTGGTTGTGTGGGGATGGTGTAGTCAAATTCTCGTTTAACCTTAAATGCACTAGTTGTCTGTTTTATCCCATGAAACAGAGCAGCACTTCATGTCCCTTGTAGAATGAATGCCTCAGATTTTATAGATGTTATAACTGCTAGAGGAGGTCATTTTAATTAATCAAAGATATGACATTTTCTTGCTAATAAATGTACTCAAACGTTGAACACACTGTACTTTTATTTGTTAGTCTCTCAGTGTGTGCAAAGCTTTTTCACTGGTAGTGACTAAACAGAAAATACAGAACAAAATAATCTGTACATTGCTTTCCCCCTTCTTACGTACTGTAAACTCTGATCATATTATGGAAGCTTCCCCACATGGGCAGGGGTGCCAGGAAATATATGCTCCGTCTGCTTCATCAAATTGACGTTTGTCTGGCAAACCGGCCCAGGGGACGTGATATAAATGGGCTGTTTGTTATGAAAACAGGATAAGGCTTTTCGTTTAGGACTCAAAACGATTCTGTGCATGTATTACAGTGGAGAACGGACATCACTCTCCAACAATTTATGAAAGCATAATAAAACTAGGAAGTTCTCAGGCAATGATACATTAATAAGCTGCTCATTCGCAGGGGCAAATGCAACCCTAAAAACTAGGTACATTTAGGGGACGAGCAAATGAGGGAAGTAAGTAATTAGTGCTACTTGCCTGCCTTTTGCTGTAAATGTGCCAGTTTTGCGGAACTGTTATCCCAGACGGTGCCTCCTAATTTCACAGAATGTTTTGATGTGCTCCCTTTCACATGTAACAAGATTCTTGTCTCTGTTTCCATACATAAATGAAAGGGAGAGTACTGGTATGCTCATAAATTGTTTAATAAACTGCATAAAACATTCTCATCAAAGAGCGCAGTGTAAAGAGGATGAGGGATGGGGATGACTTTGGTTCTTGAACCTCTGATAGTTGTTGCTCTTTCTCACCAGCTGATTCCCAGGCTTTGGCAGCCTGAGTAAAAAGGTCCAGAAGGAGCCGATTCGCGGAAACCCCCCCATGTGCCGTTTCGGTTTCCATGCGTCCTCCTCAATGGCGTACTCCAGGGTCATCTTCCGGTTGAATGTGAAAACGGAGTCACCCCTCACTACTGCAGTGAACAGGGAGCCTTTGCTGTTGCCATAGTGGCCCGGCATGGCTGTCCACTGCCCCGTGGTGAGGTTGAAGCGGTCGATAGCACACCTCAGGAAGTCATCCGAGGGCCCGTTGCGCACGACGTAGAGGTTGTCTCTGTGGGCCACCATGCAGTGGCCATAACTCTGGTGCTTCACTAGTGTCGTGAGGAGCATCCACCTGTCTTCCCCAGGTAGGTACTCGTGGATGTCAGTGGCACCCATCGGCTTCCAAGAGCAAATGAAGATCCGACTCATCGTTTTGGCACTCGGGGCGCTGGATACGGGGTGGGGAAATGGGGAGGCCTGGGACCAAGTGCTGGTGGAGACATCATACATCTCCACTGAGGACATGAGTGTCCTGTTGTACTCCCCCCCAATGGCATAGAGGAAACCGTCGTGCCCCACCAGCGTGAGGTTGTAGCGAGGCCGGTGGGGGCTGGCAAACGTGCTCCACGTGTCGGCAGAGGCGTCGTAGCAGAAGCACGAGTCGACCACCTGGTTGGTAATGTCACGCACCCCTCCGACGATGTACAGCCTGTTGTCCAGGACAGTCAGGCCGGCCATGGTGGTGCTGGCTTCGTTCGGCAAGTCGGTCAGAACCTTCCAGTCCTTCTCATCTTCATCCAGATAGCACACCGTCCGCACGAAGTCCTGCAGCAGCTCGACACTCGGCGAGTGTGCGCCCACGGTCACGTACGAGCTGGGGGTCAAAGATTCAACGTACTCCGACAGCTCTTTGGGGAGACAACTGGCCGCCCATCCCTGGTCCCGGTAAGAGTCTCGGAGAAACAGTGCCCCACTGTGAAGGAGGTCTGCTATCCCATAGTTGGCTCCCACTTGACATATGAGTAGACAGTTGTCAGAGTTGATGATGTTTACGAGGTGTCTGGCGAGAAACTCCACCTGGAGGAATCCGGCACATTCCGCGGCATCGACGATCTCGTCGGCATCCAGCATGGGTCGCTCGCCCCTCAGCACGCTGAGCATGACCAGGAACCCGCGAGCGCTTAGACCCTTCAGGTCAATTTCCTCCTGGCCGCACTCTCTCATCCCAGACCGGAAGAGAGCTCGGAAATACTCGCAGTGACGGAGCAGCAGGGCCCTGTCGACGAGGAAAACGCTCTGCTCCACTCTCACCTTCAGAGCTGTCCCTGGTAGACGCTTCCCTGGTCCACTATCTGGCTGCCTGGTTTCACTTCCCAGTTCATAGCAACTACTAGGTTCCACCATGCTTAAGCCACCTTCACCCAACACTTAAACTGCGAAATAACACAACAGCCTGCCGAGAAAATTTACCTGGATAGTGAAAAGCGTTTCTTTTTCCCAGTCATTTTTCCAGAAGATGACACTGTGTACTCTACACAAGGTAGCTGCTCTTACGCGAGTATCTACTGTACTCATCCCGGTATTTTTCCTGGCTGTAAGAATAGCACTGGCTATAGATAGCAGGACGACAGGGGGCAGTTAATACTTCATGACATGCAAACATTTGACATGGAAAAACAAACGTTTATGCATAGAGATGCAAGATGGATTGGTACATGTAGCAAAGCAGACATTAATATGCTAATGATTTACAGACATTTATTCTTGGATGTGATCTTGATTTGGGAATATGCCAATTTGAGTGCTTTTGCAGCTGAATGGTGTCTGAGGTCACTGCTATCTGTATCAAAAGTCATAACCTTTTAAAATCATTTTCTATCATAATGTGCTGGGATCTGTCGTCAGAACAGATTCTCTATTGACAAGAAGGTTTGAGCAGATAATGGAGACACATAAATCGACTTTACGTTCTGAAAGTGACCGGAATATTGTCCATATCTCTTGACACCTCAGCATAAAATAATTGTTAAAAACCAGTAACCAAGGGAAACAGCTCTAATGCTAATTCACTCAAACGACCCAAAAGGTACTGTGCTGACCTGGAACACCCCTTCCCAGTCTCACATGCCCTGTGTCCAGTTAGTTCTCCGTGTGAAACTGTATTTTACGATTCTAATTAAATACAGAAATTATAGAAATGCAATAGATTTCAAATGATTATTATAGTTTCTTCCTGCTACACACTTAACAGTGGTTTTAAAATAATTACATTATGTGAGTAATCCCTGAAAATGTCGCTCTTGACTCATTGCAGGGAATATAATGTGCAGTATTATAACAGGATGTATAACGTGCATAAACACCCCGTCGTCTGTGTTAAAGTGTGCGCGTTTTCTGAGATCAATGTCAGAATAAATGCTCAAAATGTTCCCCGGATTCATCTTCACGCGTCTCTCCATCACTTCAAGGCGGGCTATGTGAGCCGCTCCCTTACAAGGAGCCAGATAATGAGGCAGCCTTCGTCAGCGCCGGCATTCCTCGGCAAATCGGGCTTTTTCCGTCTTGACAATATTTCGACATGCAAAACCTCAAACCTCTGAACCGCTTCGTTAGAAAATAATACCACTGGGCATTTAAATAATTCTCCTGGAATGTAATGCAAAACAAAATGTCTAATTTGCCGGTCTTTACTCGATGAATGGATATAGCTTAAGCCTTATAGAAGAAATATATGTAATTTATTTTAACTTTGAACGAGTTTGAACGCAACCAATGTTTTTGGGATCCGGAGCACGTTTGAAGGTAAACCTGCTGGACTTCGCCCCCACTTTTTAATGTATCAATACTACCAGCGCTGATTTAATGATATTTTTCCACTGTGTGTCCCGCTGTATTTACAGGCATGTACACGCCCAACGCGATACATCTACCGTAGGGTTTCTTTGCATATTTGCCACCCAGGATGTCCTTAATGTTTGGGAGATCTCGGGGGTTTAGCGCTGCCTCCGCTCCCGACCGAGGGCGAGCCGAGTGTAACGTCGCCGTGCTGGGAATGACGGGATCTGGGAAATCAGGTACGGATCGGTGCTGCACGAACTATTCTTGGTCTGTGGAGAAATTTAGTTACTGCATATATTTTACGAATTTCCTGTTCTTCTGTTTAAGATGTTCTCAAAAACGAATTTCTGCAGCTTTTGATCAATCTACAGTCACTCAGCAGCCAATGGGATGGGTAGTCGGAATTTGAAATTGAAATTGAAATTGAAAATATCATTATTATGGTCAAATAGGACCTTGTCAAGTTATTAAGTGGTTTAAAGCATGCTTATGGACGACTAAACTTATGTAGAGGGCTGAAATCAGGAGGGTTGTCCATGTAAAGTATATGTACTTAAGGGCTTTGACACAGGTCCTGGGGGGGTCAGATGTTAAACAGCAGTGCCTCTCTTTTTCTGCAGCCCTGACCGTAAAGTTCCTCACCCGGCGATTCATCAGCGAGTATGACCCCAACCTTGGTAAGGTTCACAACCTTGAGACTCTGTTTGTGGTTCGCAGCTGAATAAATTGTTCTTTTAAATTTGGGATGAAGGGAAGCTATTTTTTATAAGATTTGAAATGTGCCCTCCCTGTTTCAGAAGACACATATACCTCTGAAGAGGTGGTGGATCAACAGCCCGTCCTCTTGAAAATTATGGACACTGCTGACCAGGTACAGAACCCAGTTAGATTTACTACATACTGAGTCTCACCTCCCCTCACAGAAAACAGATCGATGACTTGCTGAGGCTACTTATACGGTATGAGTGAAGTTCTGCTTCTCTAGAACTCCTGTTTGTTTGTAACCTTCTACACATGAGGTTCTCTACCTTCTGACATCCTCCACATGTCTTCCGACTGGCTGCCTATATGAATGGTGCAGGTTCAGTGACTGGCCCAGTTCCACATTGTGCACCTTAATTGTAGGACGGGCCAGGAAACTGTGAGCGATACCTGACTTGGGCGAGTGCCTTCCTGGTGGTCTACAGCATCAACAATCGGCGCAGCTTTGAAACCTGCCAGCAGTACTTGGACGTTCTGAGTCTCCATACTAAGGGGCTCCACCCTGAGACACCCATCATCCTGCTGGGGAATAAGCTGGACATGGAGAGACACAGGTGCACCTTGATGCTGTGGTCAGCATGACGTTTAAGGAATTGCTGAATGATTATTGAGTGTTGAGTCTTGCTTAGTGAGTGTTGTTTGAAGTGTTGCTTAATGAGTGTTGTTTGAAGTGTTGCTTAATGAGTGTTGAGTTTGAAGTGTTGCTTAATGAGTGTTGAGTTTTGGATGAGTGTTGACGAACTGGTTCTAATATTAAAGTGAATGCAGATGCCCTTAAGCTTATTTTCGAAACTGAAGATTTAACTTCTTAACAGACCTTTTTACCATGTGACTTGTGTCCCTTTGTGCACATGGTCAAACTCAGTAAATCGGGTGGTACCAGTTTTAACGATTCCTCTCTATTTGGTCATACAGACAGGTGAGTAAATCTGACGCAGTGAGCCTGGCCTCGAGATACGGCTGCCTGTTCTTTGAGGTGTCCGCCTGCGCCGATTACCCCCCGGTGCAGCACGTCTTTCACGAGGCGGTGCGAGAGGCACGGAGGGAGTCGGAGGCGGGTCTGGCCTCACGGTCACTCTTCATCAGTGAGGACAAGCAAGTGGCTGCCGTGACCCCCGTCCCGCCACTCACCGCCTGCCTCAGGGAGCTGCCTGCCCCAGCCACGGCCAAGCTGGTCACCGTTAAGTCCTCGCGAGCGCAGAGCAAACGCCGTGCCCCCACGCTCACCCTACTCAAAGGCTTCAAGATCTTCTGACTTCCTAGGGCTTTGTGAACCTTGATGATATTCAGCTATTACCTCGGTCAGTCTGAGAGCTGACCTGTGAGTACATTTGTCTTCCACTTTAGCTTTCATTGTAAATAATACCAGTTACGCGGTTCTGCTCGCCACCTGGATTGAAGACCTGCAGAGGGGCGTGGCTGAGCACCTGCCCTTTTTGGCTGAATGATGACCTTTTGAGGTTCTGAGTGCCCCTTTTACATTACCGACAATAAGCGACTTAGGAACCTGCAGCCTGGTCTGGTTTCTTCTGGAAACATCTAACCACCCACGGAAATTTCTTCCAAAATGTGAGGCTATGAATCGGCTGGAGGATTTCACCTGACCACTGGTGACAGAGAGTGCAGATTTGCCTGCCTAGACACTGCTGATTACCAGAGGGGCTCTTTTTCTGTGAACTTTGGATGTACTGTGCAGAGCTAGTGACCCGGTGCGGGGTAAAGGCACCAAGATGAGGCCTGCATTCTGCATATGATGCTCCACAGCATTCACAAATAGCTGAGAATTAGGGACAAAGTTAACGAATTAGTGTTAAAATATGAGAATATTTTTAAAATGTCATTTAACTCACCTAAGAATAAATGTATTAGTTTACTGTGAGTTACTGAAGATTTTTCTGGTTATTTTTTTGTAATTAACTATGTTACGCAGCTCATTACTTCAGCCTTGTGGCCAAAGCATGTAACTACAGGTAGAAAGGGCCGCTCGTTGTTGGGAGTGGGGAAATGAGGAAGTATTTCACTCTTTTAGTTTTACAATAAAAGAAGTCAGCTGTGCACAGGTAGTGTAGGGGTTAAGTTTCTCGCAGTTCTACTGACATGGGAACCTTTGGTTGTACCCCCGAGTGAGGTACTTATCCTGCTCAGTAAAACTGCTCCAGTAAAATATCCAGCACTGTAAATGTAAGTCACTGTGCATTAAGCAGCTAAACGCATATTTACAATCTTTACAGCAAATTTGCACAGAATTTCTGAATAAAGTTTTGAAAATTTGCATTAATATTTTTATTAAAACGTTAATCTCTTCATTTGAAATACCTGGACCTTTATGACATACATATAATGAGTTATTTACCTTGTGCACTGGTTAACATTATTGACTTATTATGCAGGGTGGTCTGTTGTTTCTCTGTCTTTACCTCAGGTGATTCATAAATGAGTACAGTTATAAACACAAGGCAGCATCTCTAAGCTCCACCCCCTATCGATCTTCCTCTTTCAAGCATCTGACGAATGAAGAGTCTTTGCATCAAGTCCACTCTGTGCCAACTGACCAATCAGACGTCCTCTTCTCGAAGCCCAGGGTTCAGGGTCAGCCCATTCTTCTCCCCACATTTGAATGTCTGATCCTCTGATTGGTGCCTCTCTGCTGGGGGGCCCTCGACCTGCCTGACCCCGGTCATTCTCTGAAGCTCCATCCCTACTGTAGCCTGGACTCTGGCCTGCGTTCTGCTCCTGGAAGGTGTAAGCACAAAGAGTCAGCACAGTACTAAATACAATGCTCTTGGTGTCAAATGTTTGAATGTATTACATAGTAACTGATAAGGTTTTGAGGCGCCCTGAGGAGGATTTTGATGCTCTGTCAATCACTGATTGGTTTTACTCACATCTCATTGGTCATTGCTCCCCTCAATATTGTGTGGCATAATGTATCCATTTTGATTAGATGTAAACCAATTATATACTGGCCTGTTGTTTGTTAGTCCTGTGACTAGAAGTCCGCAGCCAATGAGGAGAGCCCCGTAGGACAGAGCCAGCATGGCGTACTTCCAGGAAGACGCTGTAAAATAGCAGACAGGATGGTCATGTCAGGCCATTTTACAGCCCTCCAGACCAAATCCGGGGGAATTTAAAGGTGCTGTTAAAACTGCTGAATTTGATTCAAATGTGCTTTCAACAGCCGGGTTAGCAAATAAAGCCATAGATTCGTACAGATTTTATAGGAAGGTTTTATGGTTACTGTGACCTACTATACTGCCTGTACTGTCCAATAAAAGTTAGAATGTGGACCGGGATCAGGGCATCAGAATGAAAAGCCATTTTCCCTGCTGCTTAGTTTTATTGGGATGTGAAAATGATGAAATGCTGTGAGATATCTGTACCTCCCCTCATTCCCACCTATGACAACGTTCTCAAGGTCAAACTCTCAGATGCACAGAATACCGTAAGTTTTACATCCAGGCAAATTATCCTTTAACTACAACCATGACCTGACCAGCAAAATGAAAATCATGAACAAAACTGCAGAACCTACAAAGAGAAAGATGCTGGTCAAGTGTATTTCTGACACAGATTAATCATTATTAAATTTATGCATTTCTGGCGTAAGTTCAAACCTACTTTTCCATCCACCCATTTTCTATACCCGCTTATCCTACTGGGTCACAGGGGGTCCAGAGCCTATCCTGGAAGCAATGGGCACGAGGCAGGGAACAACCCTGGACAGGGGGCCAGCCCATCGCAGGGCACACCCACACACCATTCACTCACACAGGCAATGTAGTAACTCCAATTAGCATGACTGTGGGGGGAAACCGGAGCACCCAGAAGAAACCCCACGATGAGGGAGAACATGCAAACTCCACACACATGGAACCCAGGCAGAGACTCGAACCCAAGTCCCAGAGGTGTGAGGCAACAGTGCTGACCACTGCACCACCATGCCGCCCCACCTACTTTTCCATCATTATTAAATTAGATTAGATATTAGAGTCAACAAATTGTCTGGTGAAAGATTTGACCTATTAACCCTTAGAATTCAAGCTTAACACAGCTGGAGCCATAGAAGTAGGACAATAATCTAACACACCCAGTAACTCCCCAGTACTCTGGAATTAAGCCACTTAAGATCATTGTTATGACAGTTTATGACATGCAGTAAAGCCACTCACTGTCCTCTGTGCGATAATACCACCGAAGGAACTCTCTCTGCTCAAGGGTCTTGAGCTCCTCAGCCATCTCCTTCTGTGGAGGTTCAGCGTCTGGCACCGTCAAGTGGTCAGAGTCACCAGAAGCCCTTTTTGATCCTGTGTACCCAGGTACAGCAGGAAGGAATGATGTGACGAAGTGTGACCGTGGCTACCTGTGATAGAACGTGTTACTCTCTCTGTTAATGACATGTTGCTGAAGAACACTGTGTATGTAAGGAGGTGATAGATGGTGTAATTTAAGTGTGCCCAACCATGGTCTTTATGGGCTCTGGGTCTGTAGGTTTTTGATCACCCACAACTTCTCATATCTTCACTGAAGAGCTTATTTGGCTCTTGACCAATTCTTGTATGAACTCCAAGTCATTGCAGATATTTTATATGTTACATCTGCACACCCTAAATAACTAATTGAACAAGCTGATTTATTTATCAAGTCTTCAGTATGATAATTTATGCTACACTGTTGATCGAACAATTCAGATATGTAGTGTGCTGGGGGGGTCAACCCAGGACTTGTCAGCTGTCAGTTAGACACTAGTTACATTGTTTTCTGTAACATCTAAAACCCAGGATTAAACGACTCTTGCCGTGAATATCAGCTAAGTATAATGAAGGTGTGCGACCTTCAGGTCAAGCAAAAACCATGGAAAGAAGAAAATGTAAGCGATTCCTCACGTTGACGCTCCTTGCAAATGTCGCCAATTTCAATGGATTTCCATTTGGACAGTTTGTTGCCTCTGGCCAGGAAGAGGCGGCTTCCGTCTGTAGTGAGCTCCAGGGATCTGTCATGGTTCATGAGCCGACTGCCTTGGCACTGCCAGAGGAGTACATCACTGCCGTCACATGGAGCAGTGAGGACAGGGCTGTCCTGCTGCGAAGATAGGCATGTCTTCGTGACATTATTCTCCAACATCTGCTGGTCTTTCCAGAGCCATTGTTGAAGGTCGGCATTGAGGTCACAGTACCCTAACTGCAGAGCGTGGTTCCGTGGAGAGTCTTGCAAACACAAGCTGTGAATGCTGTTGTAGATCATAAAGCTTCCTGCCTCTGAAAGTACAGACACGTGACACAGTTATAGCACTGCAGTCCACTTCCACCATTGCACCACAATTACAGCAGCTTTACACCAATATGACAATGGCACTACATCAGCATGAAACTACATTTCCATAATTTCCCCAAACGAGCTTGATGGGCCAAATGGCCTCCTCTCATTTGTAAATATCTTATGTTCCTAGCAGAAATTTTAGTCATCCATCCATCTTCCACAGTTGCTTATCCAACACAGGGTCACTGTGACTGTAAACATTTTTATTTGACAGATACATAAATATACAATGACTTCAGTATGAAGTATTCTTAAAATACATAAATACTTCTACCTTGTATGAGGAAACATATCAGAATCCAGATGGATGGATTCAACCTGTTTGTGAAAGCAGTGCCGAAATTATAACACTGGTGGACATCCTTAAATGCTGTTCTTTGCTATTTTCAGTTCTCCCCTTTCCCATCTATGAAAAACTGTCAGACATTACATCATTTCCAAAACAGATCTGGATTCAGAGCAACAGCCCTGAAACTGTGGGACAGCACTTCTTTTACACTGTAGAGGTCCAATTACAGTTGCACTTTTTTGATTATGAAGTGAAACTGAGCTTTGTGTGTTTATAAATAAAGCAACCAAAAGTAAAAAATGCAGAAACACGTTTGGACATCTGTTTTCTTACCTTTCGGGGGGAAGCATTGAATGGGCACGCACCGGTGGGAGGGTGCAGAATTCAGAGAACAGCCAGCAAGACAAAGAGGACGAAGACAGACTCAGTACTCGCTTTTCCAAAGTGCACTGGTGTCGCTCCGCCCCCTTTCTGCTGCAGACTCATTGCTAATCATTCAGGGCAACATTTATCTCTGCATTTTTAAATCCTTATAGCTTCATTTAGACCATATACCCAGGAATTTGTGACTCATCGGTCAAGCGCTGTTGAAATATTTATGAGTATTGCACCTTTTATACTTTCAGAAGAAGAATATGGGCATGAAAAGGTGAATGACCCCCAGGCCACATTCAAATGAGCCACATGGCTGCAGTAAATTACCCATCTCAATAAAAAGACACATGTATAATGTACTGTAGTCAAGAAACATTCATTTTTAATTAAAGCTTGTTTCCTTTGAGATCAATGGTTCCTTTTGGAAGAATGATTAAGCAAGACACTGTTTTTTTTAATTATATAATTATATTGCTAAATGTGTGAGTGAATGGTGTGTGAGTGTGCCCTGTGATGGGCTGGCCCCCTGTCCAGGGTTGTTCCCTGCCTCGTGCCCATTGCTTCTGGGTAGGCTCCGGACCCCCCGCGACCCAGTAGGATAAGCGGGTATAGATAATGGATGGATGGATGGATGGATATATTGCAAAAATAATCCCCCAACCCTATAATGGAGAAGGGATGGATGGATTAAATGAATAATAGGGAAAATGATCAGAAATGTTTATTTTTTGTAACAACAAGAGCAACAGGTATACACCTAAATATATTTATATGAGATACATATTAAAGATTATGTATAGCAACGAAGGATGTGATTTGAGCTCCGTTTGTAAGAATGGTTTGATAGGTAGGAACGAATTAATCACAGGTCGAATGATCCGGGGAAATGAGATTGAGGAGACAGGAAGTGTTTTTTCCCCCAAAGAAACATGGTGGCGTCCGTGGTGGAAGTCCGTTTGCTTCAGTATGGCTTTTATCACAACATAGTTTAACACACTTATGTGTAGCAGTGTGTTTCTGATACTCATTTGAAATCGTTTCACGGTGACAATAATTACATTTGTTTTTAAAATATGTATTAAATTTAGGTTATGAGCACTACGTCTTCTTATTAATGATTAGATATTAGCCGGTCGGTCCGTAATAATTCTCCAAAGGTCGAGCAGGGATGTGGAATATTATGAAGTATGTTTGTGCAGAAGGAATTGTGTACAGAGGACTCTGCGGGCAGCGTTTTGCGGATAAGCGGCGGTCAGTCCGGCTGTGGGTCAGAGGACCTTTCACGCATCAGATTCACGCTGTGCACAACTCGGTCCCCTTCAGTCAGACACACGTAGTGACGAGTCCTCCTTGGAGGGTGTTATTCTTCGGAACAGACAGCTTTGCTGAGGAATCCCTCAAACACCTGTTTGCCTCAAGGTAAGGGATGGTCATGCATGTTCGTTCCATCATCCATGTTGGGTAAGAGGGGGGGAGGTGGTGGTGTTTGTCCCAGACAGCACAAATACCCTTGATGGGATGCCAGTGCCTTGCAGGAGACACACCACAGGGTTACCAACTCACGCATCTGGCGTGACACTCACGCTCTCAAACTCACGTTCACGCGAGAAAGCTTACGGTAAATCTATATTATTCCATTATAAACCTAAAATTAGTTACACCAAAAGCACTGGGGAAGCCTTCAAACCATACAGACTATTTCCAAGGTAATAAAACTGTAAATGCGTGTGCATGTGTGTGCAGACTTATCTGGAATTGAATATCTCACTCCAGCCAGCTGGCCAAAGTTGGCAGTTCTGCATGCACCCTCATACCTAATAGGTGTTTTAGAATTCTGCCACGTGTAACATGCAAAATAAGAACTAATGACAAGATACAAATGCTATAATATCTCTTTGCACGTCTTGTCTTCCACTTGTTGTAGAGAGAAGGGAGGAAGTGGTGTTGTGAAACTGCTTGAAGTGGTTACCTTGCCGAAGGACCTTCCTGTGAGGAGATTTGCGCTCCAGAACCAGCTTTGTGTTCATGACTGGCCAAATGTAAATGTCCAAGACCGATTCGATGTAGGTGTCGTGGTGTCCTTTGGCTGCTTGCTTAAAGAGAACCTGATCTGTCAGTTTCCATAGTAAGTATTAATAACTGTTCAGTCATTTATTAGCTTTCTCTTGGTCCTGTGATGAAAATTGTATCCACATTAACTGGAAGAATATAGGAGCTGGGTGTATTTTTAATTGGTTCTACAGTTCCAGCTGCTGCGAGTTCATGATTTAGGCTCTTATAGTGAACCTGTGGTCTTGTTTATGTCCTGTTTTTATTGCCTGTCTACAGTGGGATCCTGAACATCCATCCCAGCCTGCTTCCCAGGTGGCGTGGTCCTGCTCCTGTGTTCCACACAGTCCTCCATGGAGACACTGTTTCTGGGGTGACTATCATGCAGATCAGACCAAAGAGGTAGATGCCTTCTGTGGGACGCTGGTGTCTATTTGCAATACTGAACCAGAGTCTGCTGCTTCTAAAACTGAGATGAACTATTGGCACATGCTGAACTGGTCGTATTTCCTTATGAATATTCATACTACCAGCCAAAAGTTTTTGCACACACAGATTTTGTACATTGGCTTGTTGCTCACTTGAGCTTTATTAGAAATAAACTCAGTATTCTCTACTAACAAATTCTCAGTGTGGTCTTACCCTTATTAGCAAGAAAATGTCATATTGTTGGTTCATCAAAGTAACCGCCTCTAGCAGTTATAACAGCAGAGTTAAGTAGAGGCATTCTTTACACAAGTGACATTAAGCGCTCACTGCTGTTTCATGTGATGAAACAGACCATTTGACTGCCATCACAACACACCAGTTAATAGGATGTCAGACATGCACGGTTACATACTCTGTCCATGTTATAAAGGAAACTTGTTTTATTTGACTTATTTTCATTTATAGCTGTTCTCCCAACTTTCCAGTGCTAAATAATAAAAAATCTCCAGTTCATGAAATAAATGGAAAAGTTGTAAAAACCTGTGGTGTACAAAAACTTTTGAGTGGTAGTGTTTGCTCCGTACTTACATTGTTTTTCCATATTAGGTTTGATGTGGGCCCCATTCTGAACCAGTGTATTTACCCAGTTCCAGAAAACGCTACAGCTGAACAGCTTGGAGTGACTTTGGCCACCATGGGAGCCAAGCTGGTTCGTAAAAATTATATAAATAAAAAACACCTTGTTGCTTCTTTAAATGGAGGAGTGTTTAATGGTTTCCGGAACTTTCTCTCCCATAGTTAATTGACACTCTACAGAATTTGCCGGAATTTGTTGCAAACAGAAGAGAGCAGCCGAGTCAAGGAGTGACATCAGGTGAAGTACGGGGGGGGGGGGGGGGGGGGGGGGGG
>JABFEB020000008.1:6043597-6073193 GCA_019775895.2 Stomatorhinus ivindoensis | reverse complement strand
TTAAATAAGGTGAATTACACCCCACCCCCCCCCCCCCCCACACACACACACACACACACACACACACACACACACACACACACACACACACACAGTGCACCCCATCTTGGCATAATCATGTGACCTTTTAATTCTCCGCAGCTCCCAAAATTAGCACTTCCATGAGCTGGATCGTGTGGGAGGAGCACACGTGTGACCAGATCGACTGTCTTTTTCGAGCGATCGACTCACGGGTGAGAACACGTCTGTGGCAGAAGTGGCTGCATGCACTAGTTACGAATGGGCAATAATCAGATAACGTTTGCCTGTAGATCCCCCTACGAACCCGCTGGATGGGAGAGCCGATCAAGCTTTTGGATTTCGCTGGAAAGTTCCATACATCACTTTCAGGTGAATGTAGAAGTTGCTGGTGCATGGTGGCTCGTATTATTGACAGAATTATCAGAATTATTAAAGTACTGCTGTAATGCATAATTTGTCACTGGCCATAGTGTGATGGCCTGCATTTTGGTCATAATGGCTGATCCAATGAAAGTATTCTGTTAGAAACCTGGCGGTATTATGCTACATATGAATTGGGTCTGGTTTCTCGAGGTGCTAACTGGCTAATCGCATGTGACAGGTGCAGTGGCAGAAACCCCAGGAACTGTCCGTTACGACAGGGAGTCGGACTCGCTGCTGGTCAGCTGCAAGGTGAGTCCGACCC
The DNA here is from genome assembly GCA_019775895.2 of Stomatorhinus ivindoensis. Taxonomy (NCBI): domain Eukaryota; kingdom Metazoa; phylum Chordata; class Actinopteri; order Osteoglossiformes; family Mormyridae; genus Stomatorhinus; species Stomatorhinus ivindoensis. The sequence goes on along the minus strand of JABFEB020000008.1, from coordinate 6,072,487 downwards.
GAAAAATTCTTCAAGTAATCATAAGGGTGGTCCTTAAAAATGAAAATGCCAGAGCCTACGGGCGCAAGGCAGGGAACAGACCAGCCTGAGGCACCAACCATCTTTCTCACCTATGTAACACCTTTTAACCTCAGCATGTTTTGTTTGGGGGGGGGGCTAACCCCCCCTGACAACACAGGGAAAACTCCCCACACAGAACCTTGGCGGAGACTCGAACCCAGGTCTCAGAGATGTGAGGCAGCAGGGCTGACCACTGCACCAGGAAAAGACCAGGAAAAACACTTATTTCAAAAAACATTCAGGGAGCAACCATGCAATCCTATTGTTCTTCGACCAACTTATGTCAAGTTAATAATTGATACATATTAATGCCTGTGGGTAAATTATATTTTTACACCCCCCTCTTGTTGTGGTGCCCAGAGAGCTGTGGGGTTAAGATTTGGTCAAGGCAGGCTCAAACCGGTGACCTTCCGCTCACAGGCAGAGTCTTGCTGCCGCACAAGATTCATATATTTTCAAATGCTTAAATTTTATGATTCTTTTTTAAAATTTGCCAAACGTTTAGTAATATGGTAGAGAGCACCCTTGATGGTAAACTGCAAAAAAATTAGATGCTCAATTTTTGGCTACTAATCCAATGATTGACATTAGAGAGTGAGTATTACTGACAGTCAGCTTGAATATTTGACCGTAGTGTCAATTTACTGATTGCTCATTACAAATTCCAGTTTGTTTTGTTCTTACTTGTGCATTTTTTCTGTGGGTAAGCAAACATTTTTCCTGTAGCTCTTCTGTTTTTAGCAAAGTTTGGCTGAAATTGAATATATTTTGATAATTTACAGCTACAGACTGATCTTGTTGAGCAACCTCTGAACATCAATAAAAGTACAAAAAAATGGTTTCCAGGAATACTTTCTGACAAGGTGTCACAAAGGGTTAATGCATGAAAAGCATTTTTTAAAAACACCATCTTAAAATATGACTCATCGCTAAGGACCACCCTAGTAAACATCCGGTTGGGAATAACAATCGTGCCCCGTGTTACTTTGGAAATTTTGCACCTGTGCAGCCGGCGTTGTTGGTTCAGCTCGCAGAAGTGAGAGAGGTTTTATTCTGTGTGACAGGATGGCTGGGTGGCATTCAGAGCTGTCATGCTGAAGAAAAGACTTTCCGCCTTGGACTTTTACAATGGCTACTTGCACCCATTCTTCCTGAAGAGGTTTCCTCGCCGGCAGAAGGAGTGCGTCTTTGAGAGCTACAAAACGAAGGACAGCGACACCACTCTGGGCGGAGGGGATGCACATCAAGTCCAGAATCAGTGACCATATGGAGAACTTTAGACTGTCATCTGGTACACCTAAGTGGAAGAGTTATGTTTGTCTGTTTTAAGACAAGTGTAGATAAATGGCAGATTATGTCACTGTGTGTGATCATTTAACGGTCTAGTAAACAGTAAACATGATTTACATTTATTCAGATAATCAACTTTCACATGCATAAAAATTTGTTTTATTTAAATAATTACTAATGTTCTGGATGTTCCTGTACATCAAAAGCAGATCTGTGACACCTGACCCAGGTTGCACCTATAACAGTCCCAGAACAACTTTAATCTTTAACAGAATCGGGGGAGGGGGTTCATTGACTGTACCTCTGTGCTGAGGTCCTCCGTCAGCTGGATGGTCTGACCAGGGGCACATACCACTTGGAGGAAAGAAGAGGTTTTAAGAAGAAGTGTTTCAAATTTCACCAAACCTTGATAATAATAGAGAAACTGGATCATTACCTCTTCTGTCATTCCCGCTAATTTTCTGCCTTCGGTGTTAAATGGAGGTTTCAGGTAACCTCTGAAGTGCTTCTTCACTATTTTGTGGAAGGTAGCCAAGCAGTCCTAAAGAGAGAATGAGTAACCAGCCTGTCCAGTGTCATACATTTGGTACCAATCTGGCACTGAGCGTGCTGGGTAAGCTGTTTGAGAGGCGAGCTGGATACTGCAATCCGTACCAGGCCCTGTTTCCTGCAGATGTATGTGAACCATCTCAGCCCCGCCGCCACATGCGTGATCTCCTCACTGTAGATCACCTCCAGCGCCTGCACGGAGCCGTCATCGCCCTGCGCGGCGAAGCGGGATATCGTCTGTGGGTGCACATCCAGACCCCTGAGTGCAGGGGGAGAGAGGGCCTGAGAAAGCGCGATGACCGCAGCCCGGGACGGAGGCGGGCCGGCGACTCGTACCTCGCCTCGTGAATCATGTTTATAACAGCCAGTCGGGCCAGTGGGCTGTGAGAGGTGTCTCTGGCTGACTGCCACAGCCCTAGAAGGCAAAATAAGGTGCAGGTCACAGCACATTTCTCAACGTCCTGGGAGTAACGGCGTGCTTCTCCAACGGAGCCGCCTGGACTCCCTGGGTAGGCCGGCTTTGCTTCCAGAACTGCATGATTAATATACATCACACTTTATTCTGATTTCCCTGGAGAATTTTGCATGGAAACTGATTTATCACACATTTTGACTATTGTTGAAATTAATCATTTGATTCATAAGATCATTCTAGAACACACCCTACAGAAGCTGTCGCTTGGTGTTTGTTTAGCACTTAGATGACAGTTTCATGGTAAAACAATGAAATTTTTTTTTTTTTTGAACTACAGACTGGGACAAAATTCAGCACACTGGTGTTCCTAACCCAGTCTGAGAAGCACTGCAGTGAGTAATAAGCCATCCTACCATTGTGGACTGACAAAGCACCAAAGTAGCTGCCCAGCTCTGTAAGGCGCTGCTCCACCAGGTTATAGTGCTGTCGGACAGAAGGAAGTCGCCTAAACACTACAGTTCCCATCAGCCCCTGTGCTCACAGTGAGACTGACATAATCACTGACCTTAGCCTCGTCTCCAGCCACCTTGACAAAGTCATTGAAGAACTGAAGGGGCAAAGGTTCCCCGGTGCTTAGTCTGAAGTTTGAGAATCTGGCAATCATGTCCCAGGACAGATCAATGGCCCACAGCTCCATGTTGGCCAAGGAGTGCAAAAGGGCGATCCTGCTGGCCTGTCAAAGACGGGGGGGGGTCACAGATACAGTGGAGTTGAGTAAATTACCTGTATTTCATAAATCTTTTGAAAGTCACCGTGTGTTATATTAAGAAAACCTATCTCCAGCCGTTAAGTGTGTTCAACTGGGTGCTGGACTTTCCCAGTCTAAAAACCCTGTACTGAATAAGCGGGTGGAAGATGGATGGATGGTCTTTACCAGTGTGCCACCTCTGCCACGCTTCATCTTCTTGGGATCCACTACAGTAAGGTTGCCGTTCCTCCACGGTTGCACTGGGGGGGCTGCTTCACCCACCTCCGTGATCTTCCCAGAGTTCCACCTCTCCTGCACCTCCTGTGTCAATGTGACCTTCAAGAAAATTTATTCAGGAACAATTAAAGCGACAACCGCTTATTAAATGTTCTTCAAGGAGAGCAAAGGACACGTTTCAAGATTAAAAATCCTTAAGCTGCCGCGAATCACATTCATCACATTAATCTGTGTTTTTCTACCTTCTCTTTTGGGTCAGGTGTGCAGAGAATTTTTCTTGCCCAGAAGCAGAGTGAATTTTCCGACGTTGTGGGTATGGGTGCCTCTAGTGCCAGTGTTCCTGAACAACACACCAAGCTTTTCAGAATTTCAAGGTCATGACAAGCATCTTAGACAGAGGTACAGGTATGACTTAACACTCATGCAGTCAGTCTGACTATTTGCCAGGTTCTTACCTGAGGGAACAGAGCTGTCTTCAGGAACTGGGGAAAGTGACAGCATATTTTGAGTGTTTATGTAAACTTTTTCTTGGACAACTCTGACCTCATACACTTGGTTCTGTGAACAGCATAAAACCAATATTTCAGTTTCGACTGAAATAATCCAAAGCAGTGTCATGTAATTTAACTGATAAACTCTACATCTCAAAAGTAATCCAGTATAAGGAAGTAATGTCAGGTGAATTCAAAAGAGACCACAGTCAATCAGTTTAAAATCACAGATTAAGCACAGGCCGGCCTTCCGGGGTCTCAGCAGTGGCACCCGAGTCAATCAGGAGACGTTCACAATGAGAGCCCACCTTTTCTGCACCTACCTGCAGGCCTGCAGAGGAAATCCCTGTTTCCAAACAGAAGTCAAAGTGATGCCAAGGACAAATTAATCCCAGCTTCCCATTCCCCAAATCCTCAATGTCTCCCAGCTCAAGGGGGCCACCTAAGGCATTGTAAAACAGACATATTGTTCTGTCTGTCAGAATGACATATACAGCAACCTGAACTGGGGTTTTTGGGGTCTGAGTGTGATCCCCAGATTAAAACCCAACATGCAGCTCAGTCAAAATTCGGGGGAAACCACTGAAATTTTTATTTCCCTTGATAGAGGGATATATATATATACACTGTGTGTCAGGGCAGGACAGGCAAAAAACAGGCCCTGGGCTTTGGTCCAGACTGGCCCACCACACAGACATACACGATGATTTTTTTTCTTCGTAAAATTTTCTCTAAAGGGCCAAATCCAAGCTGCACCATGTCAACAGGGGACATTTTTAATGACTGCTTATTTTCTTGCTCGATGAAAGGTACAATAATACATGTGTTAGATTTTAGAAATTATTTATTGTTAATTCAAAGAAAGATCTGTGGGCAAAAAACTGATCGTCTTCGCAAGCTTGAACATATAACTTTAACGGGATAATGCTGTTGCCCAGGTCTGACACACACACACACACGGGACATGCATGAGATGTATGAGAAAGTATATTTGGCAAATTTAACGAGCTACAATTAATTGTACACATTCGAATGGAGTTTCTTTTAACTCAGTACAACGTATTTTTTTTCCCCCCAACTTAAAATCTGCTATTCGCATTTGAAGACATTTACGAAGTTACAAGGGTACAGAATAACAGGATTTCAGGGTTAAGGACTACAATTCCCATAGACACGGCATTCATTAAGGTTTTTTAAATTTACATTAGAATTAGAATATAAATGTAAGCGACAGTACCCTCAGTCTTAAATCGCCCGATATTGCACGGCATGTAGGTTATAGTAAGAGCATTAGGAAGATTGGCAGAACCGGCCACGGGAAATGTGGGTACCTTCATGCGGGCAGGAGGAGTCCATCGCCCAGAAGCCATCATCTTCTGTCCGCACAAGGACAACGTGCTCCCCATCCTCCGAATACAGCCTCGCAGTAAAACAGTTATTCAGATCATTAGTTAAGCGTTAGAAATAATGACATATAATGCGACAGTGGGGTGCAGATGGCTGCAGGATATCCCGAAAATGACAGCTGCCGTTTTAAAATGCCCGAGTTTAAGTCTATGTAATATACTGACCAGTTATCTCTGTCCGTAAAGCAGCTTTGATTTAATCGCCCAGCAGTTATACCAGTTTCATTAAAGCCCTTACTTTGTACACCCAGGCTTGAAGTTGCGTTTCTCCCCTACACAGCACCAATTCCCATGGCGGACCACGTCTTTCAGGGCGTTTACTAAATCCTCATCGAAACCGTTCATCCTGGAGACCCGGGGATGCAGTTCTGAGCCGATTCGTGAACTACGGCGAATGCTTACAGCGCCACATTCCGTGCAGTTTGCTGCCGTACGCGGGGGGACCCTGCATGTCACCCGATGCGGCCGGGTCCAAAGATGCAGCTCCTCAGCCAGGAAACAGCGGTTATTTAAAAAAAAAAAAAAAAAAAAAAAAAAAAAAACTGTACAATAAGTTGCCAAAAATGCACATTAATTTTATTTAATATAGTATAGTTTACCTTTTGTTTTAACTTTGTGTTTATTTTCCTTATGTTGTGATGACAAGGATGTGCAAATCCTATGGATCCATCCGCTTACAGTAACCGCTATACATGAAGCAGTTAACATCCTGTCACACACAGTTCATTTGAGGGAAAAAATACACAATGCAAGTCTGATAGTACAACAGCAATTTATTTTACAGAAAATGACAGAGACCATACTTTACCATTGTGCAAAGAATTAGACAAAGGTGTATATAAAAAGGAGAAAACTTGACCTGATATTGGTTAGTACACCTAGACTATATATACAGACGTATACTATTATAAATATATACATACACAAAATCAGTTAAGTACAGCTTAAATTTAATAAAAGGTCATTCTAATATTTTTTAAAGAACACAAAAAACAGAATATATTATAACTTAAAGCATGCCTAATGTGTGCATTATTGGGAAGTGGCAATAATTGGATTTTTAAAATGTTTGTACAGACTGGGCATTTCTGTACTGTATGTGCTGATGCGCATTGATTTACCTGCTAATACAGCCAACAAGTGGTAGTGATACATTTCCTACAGTGATGAGCTCTCATTGGAGGTGAGTGTCACATGACACCTCCACTCATCAGCCCGCTCAGTCAGTGACAGTCAGGCTCATGGTGCCTGTCTTGCTGTGAGATGTGGGTGATGCTTTAGAAGGTCGTCCCTAAAAAAATACAGACCAAATGATAAACCAAGAAGCCAACTCAGTGCATCAGCTAATTTGTAACTTCCATAGCTACCTGGACAGTATCAAAACCAAGAACAATGAAAACAGTCAATAACTATCGCTTATGTGTCACCAGTGTATCCATCACCGTCTATATGTTGCAGATACCGTACGGACCGTACCTGTGTGGTCACACAGACATGGACTGGAGTGCTGACTCAACGGTGACAGACTCCTTCTAAAATGAAATACAGTGTGAATGGCTTACTTGAGCAGTGAGGTGTGGCTCGCCTTGAGGCAAGTTTCAGTGCTTGTGCCCAGACGTGGGTAGTTCAGGTCCAGAAAGTAAAAATCCAGACCAAGATTTTGTTTCAAATCAACAAGTCAAGCATAAAGAGTCACGGTGAGAGTAAAAAGCAAAAAACTGTCCCTCAAGGAGACCATGAGTTGCTGGAGATGTTGGCAGGGACACCTGCAGAGTATTTCATTTGGGGTGCCCATCTTACAGACAGACATTCTTAATTGTCTGTGTATTTAATAATAAATTTCGAATCCATTTCTGTTTCCCCTTTTGTACCGAAATTGTAGCGAGCCATGATCTCAAAACCATGGTTCGTACCAAATTGTGAATTATGTGAACCATTATACCCTTAATATTTAGCATTTATTATTTTGATGTGCGGTGGCAACAAGGGTGGCCACGTAATTATTAAGGGGGACCATGTCCCCCCCACCCCTCCTTAGATCTGCCCCTGCACGCTGGCAGATGCTTCCGCTAAAACGGGAATTACCGCTATTCCAGAGCAGCTGCTGGTGACGGAGTTAGCGCTGAGGTGGCACTGGGGGTTTGCCCGTGGCCTTGATGCACCACCCACAGCAGTCACGTTCAGGTGTGGCACGTTCTCCTTGTTTCGCTCCAGCAGGCTGACGCGCAGAGGTTTGCCGCGCCCTGGCGTCAGCACTGCGGGGCCACGCTGTCAAGGGAAAGCGTCAATGTGGTTCAGGCACACCAGTCAGAGATTTTATTACGACTCTGTCGCTTATCATGAGTTTAGTGCTGAGCTCCAGAAGAATGGCCTTCTGGAATTGGAACCAATAACCTTCAGATTACCTTTTAGGGTCATGCTTTCCTGTCCTTGCTGATAGCTGGAGACCTTTACTAACCTCATGTCTGGCAGCATAGACGGCTGATTGACATGCCGAGTTACCTTCCGGACCTTTCCAGGGGTCTGCGCTCCTGGGAGCCTCCGCTTGGATGGCGTCCGTGGGGCCGTCCCATACAACATGTCCTCCTCCATCTGCTTGCTCTTTTTCAGTTGCTGTGATGGAGATAAACAGCACGACCAAAAAAAAAATGCAGGCATGCTACCGGGTATCTCTAAAATTGCCATGAGGGAGTTGCGTTTGTCATGTGACAGACAGGCATCCCATCCAGGGTGTCCCCCGCCTTGTGGCCCGCAACCCTGTAATGGAGGACCACCACGGCCTTTACCCGCTGCAGCTTCTCCTGCTCTTTCTCTGTCCGGTGCACCTCCCACTGCTCCTCCACATATTGCAGGAACTTTTGTCCATTGACCAGGAACTCCTGACCCTCCTCTTTCTCCCAGGCCTCGATCTGAGCCTTCAGCTTCTTCTCCAGCTTCACAGACAGTTATTTTGGTCAGCGTGGTGACCGGCATGGGGCCGACAGAGCCACAGGCACACGGGGGCTCCCCCCCCCACCTCACCTTGGGCAGGCTCTTGTGAAGATCAGCTCTTTGCTTCTCTTCTTTGAGAAGGTTTCCACCCCTGTTAGTAAATCTGGATGGATCTGTTGCTTTTCTCTGCAGGAACAGAGAGTCTAAAATAAATACTTTGATCTTTGAGCAGATTTAAAAATTGTGTATACAGATAATTTTTCCTTCTAACCTTTTGCAATTTTTCCATTCACGTTCAACAACTTTCACATTAAAGTTTACCAGAAGTTACCAAGATTACCCAAACATAAACTAACACTTAATCAGAGTTTAAGTGACTGTTGCCGTGCACCAAGTGTGAATTAGCTACCACTGTCCCAGAATGAAATGAAAAAATGGCCTCCTCGTTGCCGTCCTTATAACTGACACCTGAACCCACCTCCAGGTCTAAGTAGAGCCTCCAGCTGTCCTCCCAACTTTGAACCCCTTCGAAAAGCTCCAGGTGTTGCTGGTAATGTTGCTTAAGCCGCTGCACCTCACTTTCATGCAGGTTCAACAATTCTTCCGTGAACTCATCTGTGGAAAGTGACCATCCATCTTACTTTCTGCTAACCACCTGTCCTCCATCCTGCTGACCTGGTACAGGGTTACGGGAGGAACAGGCCCTTCGAAATGGCTGACCTGACCATAACTTTTTGGACTGAGGGGAAAAAAAAACCCCTCTCAGACACACAGAGAACTTGCGAACTCTATAGCAAACTGAATAGGGACTCAAACCCATGGCCCAGAAGGCACAATGCTGCCCCCACCTGTTCACCTGGATTAATACACCATGCAGACGCTTAAAATGCACCCCTTACCATCATAGTACGGCACAAAGGCGCGCCGCTGCTCGGTGCTGACGAAGCATTTCTCCCAGTACTGGGCCACTTCTACCCTCTTGGCTTCGGTTAGATCCCGGATACTTTGAAGTCTGAGGACCTCCAGACGCGTCACTTCTGCTTGCAGCTTATGGGCCAAAGGAGAAGCACCTCATTACCGTAACAGTCCCCTTGGATGCAGGAGGATGTGCTGAGGGTCTGGGGCGGCACGTCTCCTTACAGCATCCATGTTTGTCTTCCTCGACATGATCATGTGGTCCGCCAGCGCCGCCCTGTCCTCCTGGCTGACCTGCAGGGTGTCCCACAGCTCTCGCACCTTTGCCCGGTAAGCGCCACACAGAAGCTCGTTCTCCACCTTCTGTTCCTCGAGCTGGAAAAAAAAGGGCAGGAAAAAAAAATTAACCAGTAAGTGTGGGCTGCAGGCCTCACGTACGCCCCCGAGCAAAGGGCAGCATGTGTACCTGAGCGAGGAGTAGCTTGAGAGATGAGATGTTCTCCTCTGACAGGCAGAAAGCCTCCTCTTCCTCAGAAATCACCTCCCTCTCGAAACTCGTGTCCGGAAGCCTGTCGAGATCCTCCATCCGTGAGATGATGTCTTTTTTAATGCTGACAAATTCAGCGTGCCTTCGTTCCTGGGGGGCGTGACAGAACATTAGAAGGAAAATGTTTTTAAATATTATAAATTATACTAAACTAATTCCAGTGAATCCTGCGAGATCCTGCACATGCTGGCCAGCAGCTCAATGAAAAAGGAACCAGACCATATTTAATATACTTTTTAAAAGCAATTTCACTATTTAACCTTTTAAATAAATTTCATCTACATTTGTGCAGATCATTTCCACGCCGATCTCAAACCCGTGCCGCAGAGCTCCGAAGCCGCACAGGCGGCATTGGGAGGCTACCTTCTCAGCACTGAGGTTGGCGATATGATGGCGGAAGGTGTCCAGCTGCTCCAGCGAGGGTACGGCCTCGTGGTCGATGCGGTAGGTGTCCGTGCACAGGATGTCACAGAGGACCTGCTCCTGCAGCAGCAGGGCTCTCAGCTCCTGCATCCTCTGCTGCTTCTGCGTCACGGCTGCTTCCACCCGGCTACGGATGTCCTTCTCCTGCTGCAGCATGGTGTAGCCCTCCTCCTCCTCCTGAGTGCAGGTAGAACACAAGTGCTGGGAAAACGTGGCGTCCCTGGGCCACTTAAGGAAGCTTGTTATTCAGGAATTCCTTAGTAGTTCATGTGTATGAAGAGGCTAGCTGGTATGACCGTTTCCAGTTCAGATACACTCGCATCTCCTGCCATTCGGGACTTACTTTAAACAGAGGCAGCTGAAGTTCCCTGCACAGTGCATCCAGGTCCCTGCTGCACGACTCTATGCTGCTCACCAACCGCCCCCTGAGGTCCTCTTCTTCTGCAATCATCATGTCCAGCAAGCCCTGAGGAGAGCACTCATCTGTTCACTACTGCCTGCTCTGTACAGAGTCCCATATTCCCCATTTCTACTTACTTTTACGTGACTCTTTACCACAGCTGTCCTTTGCAGTCGCTGGTCCTCTGGTATCCCGATTTCCTCCCAAATATCTTTAAGGCGGCATAAAGCTTTATTCAGACAAGCCACCGACTCAGCAGCCAGCACCTCACTGGGGAGTCAATACATGAACAAAATTCCAGGTTAACTTGCGTTTATACGCCATTTCACAGTCCGATATTAAGAAGAGACAACTAAGTAACCGGTTAAAAGTGTAAGAGGCGGATTTCTCCACGAACTGAAGCTTTCTTTCAGTGTCTTAAAAACAGCACAGCGGCCCAAACGCGATGATCCACTTCGGCTGGTGATCCGGAGAGTTTTAGCGCCAGAGCGACCGGAGCGCAGTACAGAAGCATTTTTTCACGCTTAAACATCCTGACTCGAGCATCACATTGTCAAGAGGCCGAATTGCCCCCAACTGGAAAAGTTAAAAACATCCAAATTCATCTGCCCCTTCCGCAGACTAGCCGTATTGATAAGGTCAGCTGTTATCTTGATTTTCTTACACTCCACGAAGTAAATTACCATAAAACTTAAAAAAAAAAACTATTTGCTAGCTATATATTATTATTCATCTATCACGGCATTTTACTATCACTATTTATCTACCTCAGCACCACGCTGACTTACCTCTTTCTCATGGTGACACGCCTTAGAAATATATTGTAATTGTAAGCGTCGATCTGTAATGCCTTTTATTTATTGTATTTATCGTTAATTATTTGTCACGAACACGCGGATCACGCTTTATTAATCATAGCCGAAGCCGCGCTCAGTTCTTTGACAGTTCCTCCCTGATTCAATTCAAATCATGCGTCCGGAAGTACTCTCATTCCTTATTGGCCAGCATGGCCGCCATGTGACCGTAGCCATGACGACAGATATATTTATTTACCTGTCGGCTTTAATATTCCACGCCCACTTTGTGGACATGGCTACGCCCCCCATGCCGTCATGACACTGCGATTGGCTGGAAAGGGAACACCGAGGAGCTCTAACTGAAATAATACCTGATGTAATCACAGAGGTCCGTCGGCAAAGCAGGTTAAAAATTCTATTCGGTATGTAGTTTGTAAAGTGATTTGTCTGGTCCATTCGGACGGGATAAGAGACGCGTGTCATTCCCCTAAATAACCAGAGATAGCGGAGAAAAATCCGAATCCGTTGATGTTAAGATCAGAGTTAGCGGGTCTGGAAAGCAAATAACAGAATTTTCATTTTTGGGTGCCCTACGCTTCTATTATAGACATACTAATCAAACATAATAAAAAGGAAATATCTTTTCCTTCCCTGCATCGACTGAAAACCTGTAGGTCCGGTCTTGGAGGGTAAGTTTGCAGCTATCCCTGCTCAAACATCCTCATCGGCTAATGACCAGCTTTAGGAGGTGTGTCTGAGAAGGGTAATCTGCAAACACCCTCCAGGACCAGAGATAGGTAGGTGGTTGTGAGACGTTTATATGGGAAAACTCAGTACCCATTCAGGCGTAGTTTTTAGCGTATATATGTTCCGTCTTGCAAAAGCTATGCCATGCCGTTATGATCCTAATAGCGAGATGACTATACTATTACCGAAAGCGGTGCGTGTTTGCTGAAATACAGAAGGAAATTCGTTCCTTAATTTCCACCCAGGAAGCTTGTAAAAATTACAGACGTGGCAAATTCTGACTAGATTAAATGTGGGCTGGACATTGTCGATAATTACCTCTTTTACACTACATTCCCAGGTAAAACTTATCCTGTCCTAATAGTGCTTAAGAAGAGAGAAAAGCTCGAATGTGATATGTTCCTGTAAAATGAGTAAACATTCCAAATGTTTCTTTAGACTTTTACTTAATTACATTCAGAAAAGTAACATGTAACAGTTCTATACTGGAAATTAATAATGGGGATAACAAATTTGGCTGTATTTGCATATGTGGTTATTGTCATTTATGCAAAAGTGATTTGACAAATACATTCATACAGATTGTAGTATCAGAAAATGCAGACACTGTTAAAGCAGCAGGATAGATTAATTAAAACATTTAGTATTATTTAAATAACGATATCTTTCAGACCCAATCTTGGCAAAATCAGGCTTCAGTTTGTTTGTGAGGCCAGTTTAAACAGAAGACAGTCCTCCTTCCGCCGGGTCGCAAACACAAGAAGCACTCTGGGTTTATCCATAGTTGTCCAACATGGCCTCCAGTAGCCTGGCACCATTCATAATGGCTGTTGTCACCACAATGAATTTATACCCTAAAACAGAATAAATGCATTATTGTTACACTTGCCTTCCATCTTTAAATTTCCAGAGACATAACTGATTTGGTATCACAAATGTCATATAAAAAACACTAAGTTTTTCTCTTGAAACCCCTTCAGAAAAGATGGGCAATGTGATTCAGAGCTCTGCTCCCTTCTGCTACAATTCTGTTAATTACTAGTTGATAATTTAAATTACTGGATATCTGATCTTGTTTCTTACACATTTTCCATTCATTCATTCATTTTCTATACTGCTTGTTCTATTCAGGGTTGTGGGGGGTCCGGAGCCTATCCTGGAAACAATGGGCACGTGGCAGGGAATAGCCCAGGATGGGGCTCCAACCAGTCACAGCTCACGCATGTCATTCCATGAAATTTAATTATGGAGTAAAATGTCCGAACAGACAGGGAGGTCTCAGGATCCTGCTGTGCCTCCTGTCGGCCTGCGGCTCACCTTTCTCTTTGCCCAGGAAGCGCAGTGCTGAGATCTCAGAGTAGCTGCAGCCACCCAGGAACATGACCAGTATGATTCGCTGGGAGTCTGGCAAGCGGCCCATTTCCAATCCGCCACCAGCTAAAGAGTGGGGGACAAAGACAGAGAGAGATTGGGAGATGGAGGGAGGGAGGGAAAGTGGGAGAGACCATGATAGAGAGGGAGAGATCACAAGGAAGAGAGGGAGAGTGTGAGGGAGAGAGAGAGAGGGTGAAAACAAAGATCAGAATAATCACAATTTATTAGAAAAAATCTATAACATGGGAGTAAAATACTATTGTTAATGTGTGTAATGCTATTGCGAGTGTTTACTGAGAATACACATGTTATTGCTAATGTGAATTTGTCCATTTGGAATGCTTCTACATCTACGTTAAGCTTCTTTCAGCAAACATTTGGAAAAATGAAACTGAGTGTATTTCAAGTATATATTCAGCTGACAGAAGCAGTCCATGCACATTCCAGTAAATCTGCTTTCTTATCGGTTTCTCATTAAATGTAGTACGAATGTTAAGAGTCACCCCTTAACATTCATGAGGGCTGGGGGTGGAAGATCCCTGTGAATGTTAAATTCCTGAATTATACTTGGGTCAACAAATGCAAGATTAATGGGATGGAAAAGTTTAACAATTAATTTTTGTCACAGTGTGTGTGGCTGGTTGCCGAGACAAAGATACACGGACTGTCAAAGCCAGGTTGTGTATATCACACATTTTTTTCCAAAAGTAAAATACAACACCACTAGTATTTACATATGATTTTATGTGATCCAAATCATTTTCAGTATTGTTTATAAATTTCTGGTTTATGCATCTAAAAATGTTCCCATTTAATTGTCCTTAGCCAGCTCATCAATAACCGAAACCGCAAATGTCAAATTCACAAATCTGGAGGGGCAACTGTAATTGTGGATTTTTAAAGGGAGATTTACATAGAAGGCCGAACCAGCCTACCTGACCCAACAAACTCATTCCCATTCAGCAGCCGAGTCACTTCCTCCAGACCAGTCCAGCCCTCACGCTCCAGGACCTTTGGGATCACAGTGTGGGAAGAGCCACATCACAGTCTCAGCCATGTTAGCGTTAGCGACACGAGTGAGTCAACAGTACACCACGAGGGCCTACCTGCTCTATCAATTTACAGCTCAGGGGAATGTAAGCACCACTGAAGATGTATGCCATATCCCGGGGGGTTCGAAGGTCATACTCCTCCATGGCCTTGGGCACCTGTGATCAAGTGGGGGGTGGGATGGGTTTAATCTTGCCACTAGCTATGTGCATACAGCTGGTCACCAGAAAAGTTCACTTACCAGTGTGAGTCTTTTGCTTAATGCTCTGAAGTTACTTTTCTTTGCCAGGGAGGAGAAGGCGTCAGTTAACTTTCCTGGAAAACATTGTCGTCGTACTAAGCGCCAAGTGTTCCTAGCTGAAGAAGCCAGCCATGTCCGTGTAGAGCAAGGACCACGATATACGTGCCGCTAACACTGTGTCAAATGGATGGCATTCCCCATACAGCCCCACCCCTTGCAGCTGGACCCCGTCGCTCAGTTCCTCACCTACGGCCTTATCGGTGACCAGTTTGCCCACTTTGCTCTCCATGACAGTAAGGGTCTCCCCCGCCTGCTGCTCCACCAACAGCCCCAGCTGCCTTAGGTTGGCAAACGTTAGTAGGTGTTCAGTGCCGTAACTCTGAAAGCAGGAGCACACAGACGGAATGACATATCCCTCATATTTTCCCTTCAGGATAAGACCTCCCAGTGCTTAATGGATCACACGGACGTGCAATTCATTTACAGTAAAATGATACTCATGGACATTTCAGCATTTTGAAACTTACTTGGAGATATTGGGCTTTGAGTGATCGGTAGTCTTTGGGCAATAGTCCTGAAAACACATACATGCCCGACTCATTCACAGATATCAGACTCCATTTTGATAGTTATGATAGAAACCCGTAACACACTCACCATTTTCAGTGAGGGACAAGAGACACAGAAGTCTCAGACTGTCAATCATGGAGACCTACAACACAGGGTGGGACAGCAGTGGAATGAAATTATGGACTAACTGCATCCACTGAAAAACTCACAGCGGCTGTAATGAGCCACCTGTCTGTGAGGCTCCCAACTGCACACTGACCTGCCGGTTGACGTGCTCCTCAATGTAGGAGATACATTCCCGTATTTCGAAACCCTCCAGCAATGCTGACACAGGCGAGATTATCCAATCAGCATCAATAAATTAAAGTTTATTCTATGCTTATATAATTTGTGCATTTTGTGTACAATCAGAAATTAGACATGCAAAAGCAAGCAAAGGAAAACATCTGAAACACATCCACAAGGAGTTCCATAAACTCACAGTGCTCTGTCTTCAGCAGTTCTTGGAAATCCTGCTTAGTTTTTCTCTTCATCATTGACTCACTTGCCCCAATATCTGGAGGGTGAAAAGTAAACCAATTTGTGTTATAAACCCACTAGACCACTGACCATTTCCCATGCCTGCAGGTCGGTCACTGACGCAGACTCAGCAAGTGATGCTCCTGTTTCAACCCTTTGAGCTCCTCGGAGACAAAAGTCTTCATTTGCTTTATGTCCATCCCACGCCGCCTCTGCGCAAACAACAATGAACAGCAACAGCGCTCAGGTTCCCCAACGCTCCACAGGAATGAAATCCCTAACAGAGATTCTTAGAGACTCAAAAACACTGACATCTTCATTCACCTAAAAGTAGCTTAGCAAAATCATTCCAACATTATACAGTCAAATGTCTGGACACACCTACTGAAATTCATCGATTTTTCCAACAAGATAACAATCACAAGCAAACCTTGAGGTTATGTAATAAATCTTATCTTGTGAACAAAGATAGAGATGGAGTGCTGTGACAGATGACCCGGTCCCCACAATCCGCCCCCCCCCCCCTGACCCAAACCCTACAGAGCAGGTTTGGGATGAGTTGGATTGAAGAGTAAGAGCAAGGTATTCAATTTGTGTCCAGAACGTGTGGAAACTCCTTCAGGACTGTTGGAGAAACATTCAAGGCGGGTATGTTTGGAAGCTAGTTAAAAGAATGCCGAGAGTCTGCAATGCTGTCATCGAAGTGAAAGGGAGATGTGTTGAAGAATCTAACACATGAGAAAATTTTGAGACCTCAAACGCTTCTTTTGTTCTTTGCAATATTTAATATGTATTGCTTTGTTGCCTTCAGGCATTATACTGTAAGCCGAATAGCAAAGGCATGGAGCTAAAATAAAGACAAAATAATTAAAAGCAGGTGTGTCCAGACTATTGACTGGTCTTGTTTCTCTACTGGGTTTCAGCCAGGGGTCCTTAGAAACGTTTAGCAAAAATACACCATTGACATTTACATGAGTTCTATGTAAAGCATGTTATTAGCTACCCGCACCTTCCAAAAATCAAAAACTAACTAATTACTAAAATGATTAAAAGATTCATACAGCAAAAAAAAAAAAAAAGTTTAGATATACGTAGCCGATTTCTGGAGTGGCTGCTGGGCCGCCTGCCGGGAGTCACACTTACATCGTACGCCGTCTGCAGGTTTCGGGCTTTCTGGCTGAGCAGGCCGAAGACGTTGGAGAAATGCTCATTCCGGATTTCGCCGAAAACCTGAAACACAACAGCTTAGGAAAGGGGACCCAGCAGACAGGAGCTGATGGAGTCCAACCGCTGGCCAGGGGACACCTACCTTATCCTGGGAGTTCAGCATCACCTTCACGCTCTTCTCAGAAGGCGTGACGTCTGGGGTAAACTCAACACTTCCTAGAAATAAAGAAAAACGCACATCATCCATTAAAAAGAAACAGGGCATTAATATCATATCAGGGCATCAATTAAAAGAGAAACCTGTTTAAAATTAATATTTAAAATTAATTTCTGAAAATATGAGAATGACTAATATATATACATAAATATATAAACATTTTTAAAAATATAAAATTTACAGGGCTCTACAGAGAAAATATAAATACTGGCAAAAGCACTGAAAAAAATCTTTCTAACATTGATGTATTGCATTTTAATAGCACAGTTTTCTTTCCTCACTTTTACACGGTTCTGTATGGTATCCATCAAAACTGTATCACTGAATCACAAACGTAGCAGGGAGGTACATGACAGGGGGTTCTTACCTACCGCATTTAATCCTGAAAATATCATCCACCAGCCCTTCATAAACTACTTGAGAGCAGAGGGGAGTCACAAAATCCACATCTATATGACAGAATGGAGGGAATAAGGAAAGAGTAGACAGCTGTGATGCTGATCAGAGGACAGACTCACACAGAACCTGTGGCACGATAGCAGAGCATCAGTACCTCGGTCGATGAGGAAAATGGTCCCGATTTCCGACTGAGGGGCTTTCTTCTCGCCCTCGTTCCCCTGCTCCCTCCATGACTCATAAACCATCTACATCAATCGAGAGACAAGGATCCACACAGTGTTCCTCAGCGAAAGAACCGGGGATGTGGTCTAAACCACATCTCTTTGACCTGTGCAAGCATGACACCAACTAGAGGCTGTCACCGAGCAACACCCTGACTGCTGTGTGCAGGACCAACCTTTGCACAGCGGCCTATCCCATAGGCCTTTGAGAAAGGCCCGTAGACTGAGTGCAGAAGGTGCAGGGCACTGCCTGCGGTCGTCACCCAGCGCTGGTCACCCTCCTGCCAGCAGGACAGCAGCTCTGTCAGCCTCCATGATGACCACAGCAGACACGTGTCACATACCCCAGTGCTCCAGAATGTGCTTTCAGGGAACACTTACTAGGAAGTTGTCTCTGAAGAACTCGGGAAGTTCTAGGCTGATGATGTCATCATCCAGCGGTAGCAAATGGAAAGCCCATTCATCGGTACTCACATCTGTAAAAGAGCGAGGTGCGTTGGGGAGCACATACAGAGGTTTTCCAGCACTATAATGTGTGAACTGTGTGGTTACCTACCACCATAGATTCCCTGCTCCTCCAAAACAGCTTCACATGCATAAAACTACAAATAAAAACAGACCAGAAGGCATTTGCTGTGAATACTTGTGAATATACTCATTAATAATAAACACTTGATGAATAACACTCAAATTAATACTATGCGCTTTTAATATATTTCCAAAAACTATTGAAAATACAAAAGAGTTTTACCTTTTGGGGGCTAAAAATAATCTTATAACTCCTGAGTTTCCCTGCAGCTTTGTCTGCATTGACGATGTCTGAAAATGTACATATCAGTCTTTAAAAAATTACACAACTGCTTAAACAGCAAACGAAAGTACGAGATTTGAGGTTGTCTCACCAGCGATCCACTTCACAGTTTGTATCCGGGGTCGAATGAGAAAGCACAATCTTTGAAAAATAAAAAAATGAAAAAATACATATTTTAAAACTATTTCAGTGTGTTCGATACTGACAATCAGCTCCATTTAACACACGGCCGCCATAACAGAGGTACTCATGCGGGAGGCAAGACCCACTGGTCGCACGTGCTGTAAATCGGCTTGTGATCCACCTTGTAAAGTTTGTCCACTTCATGCTCCTGCAATCACATGTGGAGGAGAGGAAATCGTATATTTTACCATGTGTCACATAATACGATCAGTCTACCTACGTTTATACACAATATCAGGTGCCCAGGAGCAGCACGTACTTTGAGTGTCGTGACATTAGCGATCCGATCCAAGGGGCTCATCAGATCCGCCTCGATGAACAGGTCCTTCTTGCCCGGTAGCTTGCAACAGAGCACGAAATCAGTACTGCCGTACAGCTCTATATAAGCCGTGGCCCTACCCAGTCTTTCCCAGTCCAGTCCTCGGGTCCCACAGCCAGCCCACGTTTTTGCTCCCTTCGAGCTCTCTATCAAATAGTCCACATTTTTGCTCCCAGGGCTAGGAAGGATAAAAAACATGGACTGGCTGTGGGTCCCTGAGGACCGGACTGGGAAACACTGCCCTAGCCTACTGGTTCGGATAACTACCTGTTCAAGCAGGTAGATGAGCTGGTCCCTGGCAATCCTCTTGAGGAGGGAGAAGTCGGGGAGGTCGGGGGCATCCTTTCTGGAGCTGTGCGCCATGGCAGCAGGTGGACGGCTGACGGCCCTCAGTCAGCAGCGACAGTACGAAGGAGCATCTCGGGGCAGCAGCTCTAACATACGAATCAACGCACAGCACATTAAACACAATAAAATGCTTATTATACGCGGCCTTTCCAGCCAGCCGTGCTGATTACGTGCCTAATATTACTACACTTATATGCTGAGTAATAATGGCCTGTTCGGGTTATGGGTCTCATTATGTAGGCTGCTAATTAAGGGGCTGTCAACTTTGGCCAACTGAATGACCTGTGATTTTCAGTTCAATAATGTTCAGTAACCCTAACCCTAAGTCTGCATACACATGCACACGCATTTACATGTAACAGTTTCATCACCGTGTAGGTAGTCTGTAGGGTTTGCAAACCACCCCAGCGCTTTTGGTGCAGCTAATTTGAGGTTTATAATGGAATAATATAGATTTGCCGTAAGATTTCTTGCGTGATAGTGAGAATCTGAAAGCGTGATGGTCACGCCGGATGCACGAGAGTCAGCAGCTCTGTTATTATTTTGTACTTTAATTCAAAATGTCTGAATGACTTCGGCTTTACACAGAAGGAAACAGACAGCATATGACCCAATAATTTTAAACGTATCATTCGAACGTCAACCAGCATATTATTTCCAAACAAAGAAAACAAAATAAATAACATTATAATATAAAATTAAGTCATAAGGAACAAAATCTTACCAGTGTTGATTGAAAATGCAGATCTACAGTCCTTGTTACATTAAATACCTCAAAGACATCTATTCCCAACAGGTTATTATAAAATGCAAAATATGCTCCATACTGATCTACATGCACACTGCACGTGTATCTTTGTATATATGAACATGAACGGAATGTTTCGTTAGTATCAGACAGGCGGTTGCGGAAGCGAGCTTAAGCTGCACTGATACAGTCTGCCAGCCTCCCAGCTCACACACCCGGAAAGGCTGCATATGTGACCTGGTAGGACATCTCATAAAAAAATTATCAGCCACACTTCGGGGACTAACCTTTGTTCGGAGGATTATTTCGTAGCTGTGAATTATCCCTTAGCCGTGTCTACCTGGCTTATATATTTCGCGATCACGTATCGTCTAAGAAATCGTTGCTCACTGGTTTGTTAATCATTTAAATCTCTTTCCCATCGGCCTTTTTGTTCGCTTGGGGTCTGAACCTCGTCAGTGCAGCTTCACGCTGGAAGGACTAAAAGGCGCCGCGTTTAACCAGGGCTGGACTTCTCGGTAATTTTTGAAGATACGTTGCTAATAGTTGCGGAGCGTTTCTGGCCAAATCTTAGGGATAAAACATGAATTCGGAGTCTGCCTTGTTACTGGAGACCGTCAACTTCGCAGCGGAGAAACACAGAAACCAGCGGCGGAAGGACCCGGAGGAAACTCCGTACATCAATCACCCCATAGGTGGGAGTAAATCCCAGGAGTTTCGAAGGGCGCTGACGTTCAAACGAGGGCAAATAGAAACTGATCTCACAAATGTAAAATATGGTTTCTTTCTCTTTCTTTCTAAAGTAACCTTTGCCGTTTTACCCATCTCTTTGTTTTCCTGTAGGGGTTGCCAGAATTTTAAGCCAGGAGGGTGGAATAACTGACATGGAAGTTCTTCAGGTGAATCTGTACATCTCATCATTTAATAAGTGCTGGATTTAATTTATTCTCTTCGAAACTTGCCATCAGGTTTTCGTCAAATTATTATTCTGCATGCAGAAATATGACAAGTTGACCTTCACTTTGAGCCATGTCCAAGTGAGCTAAAGGGAAGATTCATTTGGATAAAGCGACTACCATCCCAAAACTGCAGCAATGCAAAGGGTCCAGTTACTGTGTTTGTGCCCATTCTAAAGGCAGCGTTGCTCCACGACACAGTGGAGGACACCGACACCAGCTTAGCTGAGCTGGAGGCCACATTTGGGCCAACGGTGGCGAGGATCGTGCAGGAAGTGACGGACGACAAGACGCTGCCCAAACAGGAGAGGAAGAGGCAGCAGGTGATTCACGCGCCACATTGCAGCCATCAGGCCAAACTGGTCAAACTGGCCGACAAGCTGTACAACCTCAGGGACCTCAACCGCTGCACTCCTATCGGTGGGTGTTGGTTCTGCTTCTCCCCACAGCTAATGCATGAATATCAGTTTGTGTTTTGAACAGATCAATGTAACTCGATAGTCAGTCACTGGGGGTGCGGGGTAGCTAGAAATTCAAGGCCCTCTGACTAAATGTCACCTTGGGATTTTGTTGAGTAGGCCCCAATGGTAGATTTTGGGGATCCTGAAAAGCGCTGGGCCCCCTGAATCTGCCAGGATATCCATGGCCATCTTATGTCCCCAACTGGACTGGAGATCTTGTGTATTGCATTTCATGTTATTATTCTGCCAGTGTTTCAGATATTTCCCCCCCCGCTGTCCCACTAGGCTGGACTGCAGAACGGGTTCAGGAGTACTTTGTATGGGCGGCGGAGGTGGTGCGTGGACTGCGTGGGTCCAACATGGCGCTGGAGGGAAGCCTGGCCCATCTCTTCAAGCAGCGAGGCATCGAGATCTGAGGGGTGTTCAGTCTGATGGCCGATGTCACACGGTTCTCCCGCTGGGATTCTCCTCGTCTTGGGATTTCCTTGCCATTCTGCCACCAGTGAATACGGCTCCATTTGTACATTCAAAGGCACCTCGATGTTTAATACACTTGACATGAAGCATTTACAAGCTGATCATGCATTTCAGTTACGGGTGAAGGATGCTACAGCGCGTTTAAGTTTTTAGATAGCTATTTACTTTGAGTGGAAATAGTATTTTTCATCTTGATTTGTTCATTCCTGTGATGGCAGAGCATTTGTATCCACTGGACACCACAGAATAAAATGCAGAACACATTTGTCGTTCGTAACAGTAAAACAATTAAAAATGAAAGTAAAAGCAGATAAAATGTCTCTGTAATTAATGAAATGGCTAATATTCTATGCAATTTATAATCTACTTTCCAATCACATTTACACTGCAGGGTTATATTAAGACAGCTGTTAAAATGTAGCTTATACTGTATACCTGCTTTGTTTAAATCCAAAATTTAGTTCTAGAAGTAGAGGCTGGGTATGGCTGTCAAATTTTAGAGCAAAAGAATATTTTTCATGGCTATCCATCCATCCATCCATCCATCACCACCCGCTTGTCAGGGATCCGGGTCGCAGGGGTAGCAACTTCAGGAGAGATACCCAGACCTCCCTCTCCCCAGCCATCTCTACCAGCCCTTTGGAGCGGACGCCGAGGCGTTCCCAGGCCAGCCAAGAGATATAATCCCTCCGACTTGTCCTGGGTCTGCCCCAGGGCCTCCTCCCTGTAGGACATGCGCGGAAAGCGTCTCCAGGTAGCCGCCCAGGAGGCATCCGCACCAGATGTCCAAACCATGTCAACTGGCTCCTTTCGACGTGGAGAAGCAGCAGTTGTACTCGGGAGACTCTTCCGGGTATCCAAACTTCTCACCCTGTCTCTAAGGGAGAGCCCAGACACCCTGCGGAGAAACCTCATTTTGGCCGCCCGTATCTGTGATCTCATTCTTTCGGTCATTACTCACAGCTCATGACCATAGGTGAGGGTAGAAACAAAGATGGACCAACAGATCGAGATATTTCATGGCTACCAAACACAAACTACATGAAACAGTCATATCAACATATTCACTCAGCTCTGAAAGTCCACCATTTACAAAGCTGCCAACTGTATAAAAAACAGCTAGTTTTTTGAAAGTAGATAATATTCTTCTCTGTGGAAGTGTAGTAGTCACAGACTCCCAAACTGAGGTTGTGACTCATCACAAAACAGTCATTACGCCCCAGAAATGGACTGGGGAGATGGACAAAATACAATGCAATCTTTACTAATCCCAGGAGAAATTCCTGCATAAGTTTAATTGTGAATCAAGTTCAATTCCTAAATTTAATTTCACGTTTTTTTCAAATAACCATGAGGTAAAATGTTAGAGCAATAAAAAAAATCTTCAAGATTTGCTAACTTTACCATAACAGAACCTCATTCTATGTTATTATTATTGTATGCACAAATATTTTCCATATAAATATAAAAACTAAATACAACATACTTACTGCTGTTGTTCATAGTTTGTAACCTTTAACCCACGGCAATGGTACTTTTTCCAAATAGTACACATTTCTACAAAAACTACAGAAATTTCAAACCAAACTTTAATGTGGTTTCCAAAAAAAATCATATAAAAATTATGCAACATTGTGTTTATGAAAAATTCTAAATAGTGGACAAAGCCTTCCAAACAAAATGCATTATGTGTATTAAATTACAGAGATGGACAAGAAAATGCAGATGTCTGAAAGAGCCAAGTTTGCACAGCAAAGCCGCCCATCAGTCCGTGAGGGCAATCAGAGCCTCCACCACATTGCCCATGTGCTCTCGCAGGCTTCGCTCCGCCAGCCCCCGCGGAATCTCCATCTCTCCCATCTGTCGGTTACAGGTCGTAGGTCAGCAGGTCTATGGCATTGGTCTGTTCTAATTCCATGTTAAGTGTTTCTTGATAAACGATTCATCACCTTACACAGTTTCTTAATAAGAGCAATAAGGTTTATATATCGCACAGTACACATAAATATTCTGTACTTACTATGAGCTCCACATCTTCCTTCTTGATAGTGACTTTTGCAAGCTCCTTTTCTCTAAAAACGGATTAGTGGGAGAGGGGGAAATGAGTGACGAACAAAATTCACTTAAATCCACTTACATATGAATCAGAAGACAGATATGGCAAAATTATGTCTTTAATGCTAAAAACGTACAACCCACCGCTCTTGCTTTGCTTTCTGTTCTCTTGATCTCCTGTCACCGATCACCGACATAGCCTACAGACCAAAAGCAGCATGTTAGACTATAACCAGCTTGAAATCGACTGACGATACATTCCACGTTAAATCACATAAAACCATTTCCCCTATAACAAATAACGACTATACGTATGACACAGGTAAACTAAGGTTAAGTTAAATTATGTTAAGAATTTGAATGAATTTTCGTAAATGGACCCATAGTAACTCAAAATCAGTATACAAAGCTGAGGTTCTCAAGAGTCCCTTGGTATCCCATGCACGGCCTAGGCCGCTGGTTACCCAGCACACTCGTGTCTGCCCAGTCTTACGGTTTCCAAGTCGGAGCTGGATATCTCCTTCTCCTCCGCATAATCGGTGACACGCTCTAGGTCGGCAGCTCCGCTGTCATGTTTACGAGGTTTTTCTGCTGGCTTTCCTGTACAATTCTCTTCGGCTTCTAGGTCCAAATCCACATCTCCTTCTGCCGCCATGTTTACTATCACAA
Source organism: Stomatorhinus ivindoensis (assembly GCA_019775895.2). Lineage (NCBI taxonomy): Eukaryota > Metazoa > Chordata > Actinopteri > Osteoglossiformes > Mormyridae > Stomatorhinus > Stomatorhinus ivindoensis. Next base: position 6,047,746 of record JABFEB020000008.1, on the reverse strand, counting down.
TGCCGGAACCAAAAGGAACACTGAAATTCGGACCGAAAATCGTGTGACACCAAATCACGTGGTCTGGCGTTGAGCTACCGTAATGATCCTTGTAGAAAAGCGGTATACTATATATCCTGTAAGGACGGTAAGAATGCAATGTTCTCTATATTGATGTAAACTTGTACCAGGCCTTGTCTTTCTATTGCAAAAAAGGGATTTTACGATTTTAACAAAAATGCAATATTAGATGCAAATCTTTTATTTTTTTTTACAAATGAAATACCATTATTGTGTAATATGTTAGAATCCTCCTCCCAGCAGCCCTGAGTGTATGAGGCGCCCAACACGATATTAGACAGGTGGTTTTAATGTTATGACCGATCAGTGAATGTGAGTATTGCTGAGTACTCGGTTGTATTTCAGAAATTAAAGTAATTTAAACTGGCTTTCCATGCCACCACCCCTGGTTAACAACTACTGATCAGGGACCCTCTCTGAACTGTTTGGTTGAAACAAAATCTTGGTCTGGATGTGTACTTTCTGGACCTGAGCTTTCCACCATTCCATGTGGTTTACTCTACTCTCATCTGCACATGTCCTTAAACATGCAGTCAGGTGAATCTCTAATTGCCTATAGTGTGTGATCATGTGTGTGGATGTGTGCCCTGTGTTGGACTGACACCCCATACAGGGTGTTTCCTGGCTTTTGCTCTGTGCATCCTGGAATGAAGCTCCACACAGTGACCATGCACTGGAAGAAATGGATGGATGGATTATATAGAATTTAGTGGCTTAATGCAGTTCCAGAAGATATCCACTATGTGGCGCTGCGTGTCTGTCATTGTAACTTACTGCCCTGGGCATCTTTGGTTTGGATTTCTGTCAGTGGGAAGCAGCACATCTTTCCTGACTGACGGTTTACCAGGCTTTCACGTCCCTTGATTATTTTATCACAATATGCCTTTAGTTAATCGTCTTTATTTAGTATTTCCCTTGTCCGGAACTTCCAGCCTGGCGTTATGTCATCATCATCACACTCGCTCACACCTGGAATGAGAACAGGCGAGGCATGGCGGGCATTTCCAAAGCATAAATCAGATATTTTATGGCCATGTTATCTTCTGGAACGTTCCCCCACTACATTACAGGCTGAAAAATACTTTTAGTGCCTCTACCATCCTTTTTGGAGTTGAGGTGCAATGGAATTCTGTGACCTAAAGTCATGATCGTCCATGACCACCCTCTTGGTCAGCATGCACCCCTTCTGCCCCCCTCCCCAGCTGGTCCCTGTTCCTCCTCTCTTCCATCAGGCCTGTGTCGCCACCTCCTCTCCCAGTCCCGCGCCCGTTGATCTCCGTCTTTCTGAGAGCGTTCTTCCTCTAGCCTTGTACTCTTCCATCATCCTTCCCACCTGACGGACCCCCTGACTTTGATCTTTCTTCGATCTTCCTAGTCAGCTCGGGCTGCTTTCTTCCAGATGTTTCCATGAACTCGAGATCGGTGCTTTCAAAGGTAGCGTTAGAAGGTGCCCAGCTTGACAGATTTCAGCTTCTGCAGGCTTGGATGGGTTCCAAGGCCGACAAACACTCTGAAGGATCTTCCTGGTACTCCAGGTGTGTGCTGAGCACTTTCCACTGCAACGTGACAGGGTGTTGAAAACATAGGCGATGTCTTTGAGATGTCTTCACCGGATTGGGAGATTGGGTAGTAACTCTGGAAGAGGCTGCTGCTGCGAACGTTTGGTTGGGGTTCAACTTCAGTGTGTCTAAGGATTAGACTAAAGGCTAGAAGTGGTACTTGCTCTGGTCTGGTCCGGTCCGGTCCGGTCTGCCACCCTGGGCTTCTACTCCTTCACCAACTCAGAAAAACAAAATGTAGAACTGAAACTAAGGTAAGTAGTTTGTTAGAACAGCCATGTGTTTTGTGATGACATCAACATATTATCTGCTTCACATATGGGACAGGAGCCAGGGCAGGGGAGCAAATCACATAATACATGTAAAGCTTAGGACTATAACAACAAACTTTATTTCTGTCCAGCAAAAGCGGGTCATATGACACGTATTAAAGAGTGACACCATTGTATCCCAGGCGGCATGACAGCGGTAGGACTGCCAGCTGTCAGTACATATGCCAGGATGGGCAGATGTCCTGCAAAGCCCCTGTTACCTTTAGTAAGACCTTTTGAGTGAGATGTTTAAGGGTAACAATTAGAGGAGATCTGCTTTCCATCTACCTCTTGATTCTCTAAGACTCTTTGTTTCCCCACGTCAGGGTCCCATCGGTACCACAGTCTTTGTCCTTCAAATTCCTTGTTTGATGGCTTTGCAGTCTTACAGCATGAGGCACGGAGAGAGCACCCCCACCCGCACACCCCTGGGCCTCCATCATCAGCTGCTACATCATGCATCCTCTCCAACTTTCTCTGTTAGCTGGGTTAACTTAAGCTAGAAGTCATGGCCGTCCAATAGGAATGCTCCTTACATAAACTCTTATTGGACTATCAGGACTTCTAGCTTAAGTAAACCACTGAATGCAGATCCGTGGAACATCCCCTCTGGCCACAGCGGAACGTCTGCTTGGTCTACAGGAGCTCGTCCATGGAGTGAGGCTTTAGACCGTCAGAGGACTGCAGTTTGGCCTGACAGCCCGCTGCAGTTTGGTCGCAAGACGTCAGAGACACGTGACTTACGGCCGCATCCTCTGGATGGCAGCGACTTTTAATAGACCAGCTCTCCTGAAATGGCATGATGAGTAGGGGGGGGGGGGGGGGCTGCCAGGGCACCAGTGCCATGCCCGGCCTACATGGGCCCCCAGAGGCCTGGCTGTGCTTTCCTTGGGCGGTGCCACACGGCGCTCTGACTTGTCGGGAAAATATGCGGCCTCGGCCTACAGTAAAAACACCTTTTCACCGTCGCTGCGTCAGAGTATGAGCCTGCCCTTCCTGGGGTGGGAGAATGGCCTCCCTCACCTGCGTGCCCCGCCACGCCCGCTCCACGGCTTGCCTGCTGAGAGGGGGGCACACCTTAAGCTCGCCGGGACTGACAGACCGCCCCAGATGCACAGAGGCCCCCGGGCACGTCCGCACGCTCTTTTGGATTCCTGCCTTGCGTGTGAGTGGCGCCAGGAACCCTGTAATTAGTCTGTGTTTTTTGTTACCTAGATGTCATGCTTGCTGTCACGCGGAGGAATCTTCCATTGGAAGTGTGCATGAGAGCTGTGCGTGTGCGTGTGTGTGTGTGTGTGTGTGTGTGTGTAAGCCAGGGAGAGCTCCGGTGGCCCTGGAAGTGAGGGAGTGGCCCCTGTAGCCGTAAACATGAGGGCAGGATGAGGGTAACAGGAGGGAGGGAGTGGATGTCATTACATACCACACTGACTGTACGCACGCACACACACACACACACACACACAGAGAACCAGGTCTACCCATGAGGCTGGCAGCAGCACAATCCGATCTCTGTAATCTCCTATGATTTCACGACAGCCGAGTTAAAAACATGAACGTATACATTCACAATCACCAGCTCTTTCCGTGTGTCGTTCTCTGTCCGGTGGATCGTAGATTGCAGAATATTTTCAGAGTCTGATTGTTATACCCTAATATAAGGAAAATAAGAGTGGGGGCAGACACTGCGTTTCTGTCTACTCCGGACACCACTATACATTGTCTGGTGGAACAGAGATAACTTATCATTTTGGATGGAATTTCCCATCCAGCAAATCATCATTTTTGCAGGAGATCATCTCTGAGGCCAAACTCAACAAAGTTTCCCCTTTGTGACACACCTACAAGGTATGAATGATACACAGCACTCGTGAAATCGTGACACTGTACTGATTCCGTCTGATGTCATTTCTCAGACACCCAATCAGCGTGAGCAGTAGGATCTTACAAACAGCACGGGGCTCCTGCCAGCTGAGGACTTTCGCCACTGCGGTTGCTGCCGCCTGACCTGCCCGCTGCGCCCGTCCCTGGACAGTCTGCGAGCAGCATGGATGCCCACAGCCGCAGTCTTCCCCGCCGTGCACATCTCTCAACAATGCGGCCATTGACACGTGATCCTCTGTGAAACCGATACGGTCGGAAATTACCCAGAATGACAAACCTTGGGAAGGATATTTCAAAATAGGTTTCCTTTATTCAAAATGATAGAAAAAAAATACACA
>JABFEB020000008.1:5983555-6000808 GCA_019775895.2 Stomatorhinus ivindoensis | reverse complement strand
CTTAGAGATGTTCTCTGAAAATGTAAAGTGCGTTATAAATAAAATGTTTATTATTATTATTATTATTATTATTATTACAACCTAATATGTCAAACTTCATAGCATCCCTATAATGAGCTCCGGATTTACTATACTAATAAACATTACACAATTTACAGACTAAAACCAAAGTATGTCAACAGTGAATTTTTGCTTTTACTGTATTTTTTTGCCACAGCATATAAAATATTGAAGCTACATGGCTTCTATATATGTCACACTATATATTTGTCTGATGAGGCTAGATAAATTAACTGGCAAGTACATAATTCATTTATATCAGTCTTTAAAGCATACAGGCTGACATTTGTGTTTGATTTGTAAAATAAATTTGCCTCGACATCTACAGTAAAATGCTATCCGATGGCTTAATATTACTAATTGTTTTTTTTCCCATATTAATATTGACATGTATTTTTTCAATGATGATAATAAATATGAAATGAGCAACATCGTTGGTGGACTCGCTCCTCCACGGCTCTTATAGCACATACTTGATCGGAAACATTTCCAGAGAATGCGGTTAAATGACACATTTCAAGTTTCAGCAGTTTCCTTCAGCCTGAAACCAACTTATCTTCCACAGTTGGGTTAGATTCAGCAATACGTTATTGGCAGTTGAACATAATCTTCTATGCTTTGAGCTGGAAACTAGTCAGGTCAGAGACCATATAGCGCGGGGGGGGGGGGAATAAAGAAGATAAAATCTGCCGAAATTTTTGCGCAGTGGTACCCAATCTTATCCACAAAGGGCCGGTGTGTATGCAGGTTTTTGGGGTAACCTTTAGGTCAGCTGTTCAAACCCAGGTGTGAGGACTCTTCAGCCAATCAGTCCTCTAATTAGGGAGCTGCAGCGAAAACCCGCATACACACCGGCCCTTTGCAGATACACCCCTGTTTTAGTGTGTGTGTGTGTGTGTATGGGAGAGCACTTATTCATATCTTATTTCTCCTCAACCTGCTGGCAATTCTAAAAATAAGCTTAACTTGTAACTATGACACAAAGGTGGACGCAGTTTTAAGTCTTATCTAAAGCAGCATCTTACGTTCCTTGCCGTTATCGTTTCCCCACCCATCACCACAGAGCCAGTCAGGAGAGTGTGAAGAGGTGGTGCCTAAGCATAGATATTAGAACTAGAGTGGCAACTGTAAATAACCAACACAACATGTTTGTTTTAATAAGAAATTCCAAAGAATTTATGGACAATAAAACACCGCGAAAATATCCAGCCTACTTTTTATAGAAGAATGTCAATGTGGGTAGCACCAATGAGGGTCGTCAAGTCCTTCACTAAAAAGTCAAACCCCAGGTAATCCTGACTTCGCCCCTGATTTTTTTCAATATCTAGAAACGCCACTGGATAGATTTTTATAACACGGAGGGCGCTGGACTAGCTCATGCCTTGTCCACACGTACACAGATATTTTTTAAAACGGTGTTTTTCCTCCTCCGTTTAAAAAAATCCCCGTCCACACGAACATTGTCTTCTAAAAATTTTCCGTTCACATGAATCCGCTAAAATGCGCTGTCAAAAGTATGCCAAAACAACAGCAGGCATTGTAAGTCTAACCGTACTGCCATGTTAGCCAATCAGAAACCTAATTGCCAGTCCTGTTAAGTTGAAAACCATGGCGCACATTCCGACGACTGTGTTGGTCAATATAATGCGAGGGTGACTCAACATGAGTGAATCTCAGATGAGAGAGGGCCAGAGGAACTCGTTGAACTTGGTTTAAAGTTGATTGATTTAAAAGTTAAAAAGATACTGCAATTTATCCAACTGCAATATCAACACTCGGTTACAGGTCACGTAGGTCTGATGTTCCGGAAAACAGATAACTGTGAAAGTTTCCTGAAAGGGTGTGAAAGTTGAGGGAGGGTCAGAGGAACTTATTGAACTAGGTTTGATGTTGATTGGTTCAAAAATTAAAAAGTTATTGCAATTTATCCAACAGCAAGGGCATATGCTGTACAAGTGGTGCTGATTGGCATTGCACTTTCAAGACGGTCCCTAAATTTTCCGGCAAATTTGTGTCAGCAGAAGGATATTCCCATCTTGTTTTGTATTCTTAATTCATATTGCTGGAGAATGTGAAGCTAACTTAAAGTGTGAAAATTTTTCCTCGTTTAACTAAACACGTGGAGCCTAATCTGAAAAGACTTGCCGTCATGATGCCGAAGATATTGCAGTTTAGATGTCAGTAAATGTGGCGAATACCGAATATAAAACCAACTTCACCGCGGTAGAAAACCGTACGTTTTAAAATATACCCGTGTACGTGTGAACAAATCGAATCAAATCAAGTTTCTCCTACGTATTGTTTCCAGCTTTGCTCAGATCAGGTAGTCTACTTCTAAAACTAGACGTTAACATATTTGTTAGCATATTTCCAGTGCTTTGTTGCCACATTTGCATCGTCCTATATTTGTTCTTAGTCAATCGGCGCGATGTGTCAGTCCTATCAATATTCAAAGTTAGCAACACCAGTGCTAAAGACATAACTATTAAAATAATGAGAATGTTCTTAACCCGTGAACCCGAGTCCACGTTTTTGCTCCTCACCGAATACCTGGTATCTGATTGGCTGGGAGCTGAGAGGACGCGAAAACGTGGAGGTTCCCGAGGACTGAGTTGGGAAACGTATAGGTGAGATAGTTACCACCAGACTAAAGCTGTCCCGCCGATAAATCTTTAGTTTCCCACAGAAAAAAACCGATGTAGCACATTCCTCTAATCCTCCTCCCCCAGTCATTCGGCAAGTGAATCGGGGGCAATTTATCGGCATGGGCTATATCAGACAAAAATATATCGGTTATCGGTCAAAGTTTATGGAAGCCCAACTGTTTACGGTAGAGAACAGTCGTTTTCTGCCATTTATGTTGCAGGCTTCGTTTACAGTACAACACGGACCAGAAGTAGGCTTTTTGCATTTCAGTGTTCAGGTTCATGCAAATTATCGGATGCAGTTCTTTAAAGTACGCTTTACATTTTGTTACCAGCAGTGCTGATGGGGACACGGTTTTCAAATTCAGTCAGATAAAAGCTTGGCTGTAAAACTATCATCTCCGGTGCTTTTAGTCGTACATTGCATCTTTTCCGAAAAGTGAATTAGCCTACCTGTGATTATAGTTACATAAGGTATGAACATAAAACTTTCCGATAGTAATTCTTTAAACACGAGTCATTACCAGATGGGATAAAAATGCGCAAATTACACAACTCTCCCCTAATATACCCGATAGGTAGAGATATAGGTGCTTTTCATGTTCCTTGGGCATGTGTTGTATAATGCAGGCAAGTCCTGTAAAACAGACAACCACGGCGTTCTTCATTTCGGTACTATATTTTATTCGGTACATTTATAGCATTATTTTGAAAATACATCTATACCAAGACATGCCGCGTATAGAGGCTGAAACACAGCGCAAACGCACGTAAAAGTTTAAGAATAAATACATCCTATTAAAGCAAATTTAATTTCTTCAAGCACGAATCAAGGAGAACACTAAGTGCATTTGGCAACCAAGTGAGAACAGTCTTCAAGCGGAGACAGCAAAAAAAAAAAAAAAAAACAATATTCCCCCAGCCCCGACTAGTTGCTGGCAACTTTTCAGTTAGCTTGACTTGTGAGATGAATTCGAAGATTTACACGTCGGAAGGGACTTCTTTGCAAACGTCCTGCAGAATAACAACTGACAGACCTCCACATCCAGCCACAGTCCAGTGTTTATCCAGCTACATGTGAGCGGGTCCCTTTGATGGCAGCAAATACACCGCCGTCTGTTCATGCAAGTTCACGCTACCCTGTTGTATAATTAGGAATATGTGACGTTAAGCAAAACAATATCTTTGAAGAAACAGTGACCTTAATCCCAGCATCTACCTCGATTCAATCTTCACTGCCCAAAAATGAAATGTAGATTCTGGATCAACCATTTAAATAGTCTGTTAAACTGAATGCCAAAACAATCTTTCATTTTACACGTTTGCTAGTTCCTTTCCACGCTGCAGTTGCAATGATGCTGTAGTTTGCGCTGTGTTTCAGAGGCGAGACCTCCCCACTGTGACAACCTCAGACATTAAAATGGTGACAAGGTCAGAACGGGGAGGGCCGATCATAAAACAAAAGCAGTGTTTCATTTTTAGAAATTCCACAAACAGAAGGGTAATTTCATTCAAGAAAGAAAAGAACAGTGTCACCCATAAAGAACCAACGCCACAAGCAGAGCTTCTTCGATGTTAAGGAGACGCATGTATAACCTATTTCCACATGCATGCCCAGTGTTACCCACCTCAAAGGCCGCATAATCATACAGTTGGTACTAGATCATGATCAGACTCCTCTTAAAGACCACAAGAATCTGGTGAACTCATCTGCGGCAAAGGAACCGTTCGGCGACTAACCACATGACAGCCCATCGCATTGACTCTCTAGGAAGGGAGATGAAGCACAATCTGCATCGACTGCAAGCGAAACAAAGCTGCAGATTCTCCACTCCTGCAGCTACGTGCATCATCCTTACAATGGAGGCAGAGTAATTGGTGTGTATGTCTGTCTGTGTGTGTGTGGGGTGTGGTGGGGGTAGGGGTGGGGTTCCTTGCCAGAAAGAGTATTTTTTAAAAAAATCACATCTTAAAGGGAAAAGTATTAAGTATGCATGTGGGTCTCATGTATGATTTTTTTTTTTTTTTAAGTGTTTACTTTCCCTCACAGTGTGGTCCTTTTATTTGCCATAAAACTTCTTGTTGAGCAGGAAAATGAGCAAGTTGACATTGATGGTGGCTCGGTCGAAGAGCTTCATTACTGCCACACCTTCGTACTGCAGCTGCAGGAGGTCCTGGAGGAGAGGGAGAGTTAGAAAAATCAAACACAGGAGCGTAGGCAAAAACCAGGCCGCACCCTTGTTCAAGTAGTAAAATCAGGCTGGTAATGCTATGACTGTTTGAAAACACGAGTTACTATAACGGTCAAATGTTTTCAAATGCAAAGCAGTATCTTTACCTATACCTGGCCAGAATGAAGTTCACATTTAGCATCCTGCCCTTGCCATACGGAAAGCCTGATTTGCTTAAAGCAATGTTTCCCAATCCAGTCCTCGGGGACCCACAGACAGTCCACGTTTTTGCTCCCTCCCAGGAATTAAAAATGTGGACTGTCTGGCAGGGAGTTCAGAGGGTGCAAAAACATACACTGACTGTGGGTCCCCCAAGAAATGAATTGGGAAACACTGGCTTATAGGATAAGGAAACCGTGACGGCAGGCACTGGGGACACTGTACCTGATACTCCAGCATTAATGTCTCCAAATGGACTCCCATGAACTTGGCCTTTACTTCGAAAATTCCCACCTCTTCTGCTGGGGAGATCTCAAAGATAGCATTCTTAAACCTGAAAGGAAAAAAAAAAAGTAGCTAATTGTAGAAGAACCTTCAAGAAAACAACGTACGTAGCCCCTGAATTGAAGGGCGAGCGGCTCACTGGTTCGTCTGCAGGTCCTCGATCTCAATCAGAACCCCTTTCTCGTGAAGTCGCGCAGCCGTATATTTCTGAGACACCTGCTTACTCTTCTTGGCTTTGGCCTCACCAGGCTTCTTCGACACCCTTGCAAAGACACAGGGAGAGTAACGGAATAGAAATGCGATCGTTTATTAATCCCTGTGGGGAAGTTCCCTTTTCGCCTACCCCAGCTTGCTCTCCATGAGACACACAGAAACGGCAAGCTTGGAGGTAACAGCACAGGGTCAACTAACACGCCGCACCCCTTGAGCTGTGGGTTAAGAGCCTTGCTCAGGGGCCTACGAACATCCGCTGCGGCTGGGGCACGACCCAGCAACCATTAGATCACGGGCACAGAGGCACAGCCCGTCGAGTCGCACACTGTCTATGGTGTTAACGCAGCACACCGTGGAGAGGGGCTGTGGAGTTACAGCACCCTTAGTGGACACTTACTTGCCCTTGCTGGCCAGGTTGTCCATGCAGGTCTTAATGTACTGATTGTAGTAGTCAATCTGCACATTGTAGAAGGTAGTCTTCGAGTTCAGGCCAGCGTTAGTCTGCTGCAGTTTCACCAGCTCTGCCTTTCTCCGTTGCCGGTAACGACGCTGGTTCCGGATATCCTACACACAGGCAAAGGAGCAAAATCGGCAGTGTAAAAGGGAAATAAAAAAATTAGCATGGAGGATGGCCATTTTCCTTCTGAAGCCATGACAAACTATTTAAGGACAATAGACTGAGAAGAAATGTGGGCCGTTTGTCATGAGAGCCCACTGACAGGCAGGGGTGCCAAGTGATAATGATAGAATGCTCGTCACAACATGTACTAAGCAGAGTCAGACCTCAAATTATACCTTCAAAACCACTCCCAGTAGCAGAACAAAGACTGTTTCTCTCAGCGAAGGCTTTAGACCAAGGGCCCACATTCACATGGGTGTAACCTTGGCTTCCGGGATTTTAACTTGAATAAAAATCCAGTCTAATGAAATAATTTCACTTTACGTTATACTCCCTTCAAAGCCACATGATTCTCCTTTTACAACCACAATGCCATTAACCACAGGCTATAAATGATCTGGTCTTACAAAGGAACACACCACAATACTGAATGCCACACCATAGGCAAGACACCAAATTTCTTGATATTCCCCAAAGAAGTGGCCTAACATATGGTCTATAAATCTGACATCTTGCAGAACTAAGGACAAAAAAAATCTGGATGAGTTCACAGTATACTTCTAGAAATGTCGGTTTCAGGACCTACGCACCTTTGCAATGTCGTTGATTAGGTCCTGGTAGCGGTTTTCTGGGTGAACCTTGCCTAGCTCCCCAAGCTTCTGCAGGTTAGTTTGGATCTTCTCCTTCTTGCCCTGCAGAGTGAGGCTGTCATCAGTCACCGGTTTGGATTTCTTCATCTTCTCAGGAGTCTTGGCATCACGGATGGCTCGTCGCTGCATGGCCCGCTGGTATTCCATTTCCTGTGGACAGAGGGGGGGGGGGGGGGGTTCCAAATGATCAGAGGCAAACCGACGCTCCGGGTCCCTTCATCCGCCCAAGTGCTTCCCCTCCCGCCATGCTCACCTGCTCCGGGCTGGCTGAGGTGTCCAGGATCTCTGTGAGCGTTTCGCCAGGCTGGAACCGGATCACGTCCACGATGAGCCGTTTAGTGCTAAGAGCAAAGGAGAGGCGACAGCCCGGTTAGCAGAACAAGTGGTGGGACGCAGGTCATGCTCAGTAGGCCAAGTCAATGGCTAAAACTTACAAGGAAGACTATGGAGCAACTAGAATACTAGAATCCGAATGCCAGAAATGTTGATAACTATACCTTCATAATGCATTCATAGAAAGACAAAGCATGTAGCAGGTCAGCATTTTTGATTTGGAGTAGGTTGTTTAGTGGTATAGCGTACTGTATTCAGGTATGGAATGCAGTTTCTTGTGAATCCATTGCACATTTTTGACTTTGAAGAATTTGCCAACATTTTGGTAATGCCCCTTCATAATGCCTTAATAATGCATTCATAGAACATTCATAAGCAGCATTTTAGTATACCTTAACACCCTAACATATCTTAACAGCTTTAAGATACATTGATAACATTATATGATTATGTATTAAATTATGTTTGATCATAATGTATATTGAAACTTAAGGTATGTGTAGATGTTAAGATATATTTAAATTATGCTTATGAAGGTGCATTGAATGTTCTACGAATGCATTATTAAGGCATTATGACGAGGCAGGGAATGTAAACCATTAATGAAATGTAGTAAGAATGTTCTGTCCAAAATGTGCAATGGATTCACAAGAAACTGCATTGCATACCTGAATACAGTACGCTATACCACTAAACAACCAACTCCAAATCAAAAAAGCTGACCTACTGCATGCTTTGTTACAGGCTAGTAACAAGTATTTTAACTGGAGGGTAAAATTCCTTACTTTAGCAAGAGAGTCTTGGCGTTCATCTCCGCATTCTCTTCACCGGGAACATCAAACTTGTTTGTGAGGGTGAGGGACACCTCAGTCTTGCCCATCGTCTCTTTGTTTGGGTCCCCAGATGGCAATGGACTTTCACCTATTGGACGGAAATCCTTAAAGGTTAGCACTGACGAAACGGCCTTCTTCTCAGCAAGCTCTCCCTGATGCGTGTGCTGCGCTCACCTATCAGCGACTCAATGGTGGGAACTTCTCCTAGGTCTTCAAGTAGTTCATGGATGGGGTCATTGTGTTCAGGTGCAATGGCATCCTGATGGTCCAGCAGAAGCTGCAAGGGGTTGACCAAAGTGATTCCTTAAAGATAAGCATGAGCACATGGCCGTCTGGAAGAAATATCTGACAGACTGGAGAAATGACACCTACGGTGTGTGTGTTGATAATCTCCCCAATGGATATGTAGATGACTGGCTTAGTTAGGGTAACAAGATCAGAATACTCGTCCACATTGAATTTGTCCTCCAAGGAAGGGACATCACAGGCAGCAAGCAGGTAACGCCTGCAGGTGGCAGCACAGGATGTAAGAGCAGGGTGATATATTAAGGAGGAGCCCAGGTTACAGGCTATCAGGAGGATGAAGTGTTCACCTGAACTTCTGGTAAGAGCTGCTCAGGTACTCATTTATGGGATTCAGGTGGGCGTTGTCTCCCAGAAACATCTTGTTGGATGCTGCATGCTGCAGCATTTTGGCGATGGAGCCCAAGTTGCGCCTCTGGTCGGTGGTCAGCTGACCACCCGCTGACAGATCGATGATGTCAAAGGCATCAGGGGCTACGATAGCAGGATTCATGTAGCGGTAATACAGAAGGTTCCCTACAATCTGTAATGACACAATCAGGGACCATATTACTAACTCAGCCCCTAATAACAAATCTGAAATACATTTAAAAACTTATCCAGAAAGGAGTCTTAAGTCAGCATGACTGGTTTCACTGAACAGGGCATTTGTTAGAAACCAACCTGCACAAAAGCCTGAATACATCTGCCAGGAGAAGTTTTTAAAATCATTGTACGACTCGAGCGGACATGCTACATGAGTCAGCACTCAAAAATAAGTCTGCCATTTCTCCACAATAAAAACTCAAAAGTAGAACTTGTTTTCTCATTTCCTCTAACAGATCTATTTGAGAATGCCCTGCCCAGCAGTTTCACACTTCCTTTAGGAATGTGGAATTTCAATATGTGACATCCTGACTAAATTGGACAATATAGGTGTGGAGGAGGAGCTGTGGCAGGTAAATATGAGATTAGTGGCCTTTTAAAATGCACATTCATGGCGTAAAAATTCCAATTCAATGTACAAGTGGCACATACACCACCCCTTGACCAATGGAGTGGTGACAGCCATGTTTGGGCAAGAGGAAATTGAAGAGAGTGGGGGCGTGGCTTACCTTTGTCACGCTGGGACCTTGGAGCAAGCATCCCCACAGAAGGTCAGAGGGTCAGAGGCAAGGGCAGAGAGGACAACTGGAGCCCGGGAGAGTGAGGGGAGTGGAAGAGGCAGAGAGGGAAAGAGAGATGGGAGAGTGCATTCAGTAGAGAGGAGTGCAAGAGAAGAAGAATGCAGATGGGAGTGACAGGCAGGTGCTCAAGTGTACCCCTTCAGGCCATGGTGGCAGAACCAAGCAAGTGAAAGTGGCTGCAAGTTGAGAGGAGATCAGGAAGCAATCAGGAAAAACAGGGCATCAGCACTGAAGGATTATAACCACGTGTGACACTGAAATCCCATGACCAAATAATGCTTTGGTAGGAAGATGGTGACTTGCTTCCACCCTACAGCATCACGCCAGAAGGGATAAGTGCAAAGCTGGTGGCTCCCCCACCCTTCAGGGACTCCGGGTAGGTGAAGATGTCTGATCGGTCGTAAAGGTGAGAGGAAACCGACCTTCAGAAGCTCGTCCTCCGTGGCATCCGGGAACTTCTCATTCAGCGTGTCTTTCAGCACCTTGGCGATGAAGCGCATCCCGTACCTGCGGGGTGCCCAGAAAAATGCCCGGGGTGAACGTCAGCTTCGAGTTTGAGGGGAAACGTCAAAAGCGGTGAGGCCAGTGACAGGCGACTCACGGGATGCTGTCAACGGAAACAATGATCGCAGAAAGGAACTTGTCGGTGACTGTCCTCATGTTCTTTATAGACGCCTGCAGCCGGGTTCGGACCTCCTCGTGGCTCATGGCCTGCTCTGGAGTGACGTCGTATGGCAGCTTACTAACAAAAGAACAGAGCACATCCCATCATAAGTCAATATCATTCATACTTTCAAAAGACAGACGTCAGCAGTATGACCGCTGCATAGCTGGAGTGTTCTGATCTGGCTGACTGCACGTGACTCATCCATCAGGCATGATTGATGTGCTCGAGGGGCCTGTCATTCTGTACAACTTCCTCGTGAAAAGGGGAAATGACACACGAACATACCGACTTCATCAAGGGTAAACATCAAGCGTAACAGCCTACAGCTGTGTCTGTCACAGGTCTACTGGAAACTGAACTTCACATATATCTAGAGACCCTGCTTCTTTACTCACCTTTTCAAACCAAATAATACAACATAAGTGGGAACACGCCTACCTGGCCTCACCAGTCTGAGACTCCATCTGATTCACCCAGCTTTTGTAGATGTCTACTGGGTCGGTCTTGATGTTCAGCGTCTTGTCATCCATGATTTCCTTCACCACTGGCTGCAGGATCTGTCGAAGGGCATTCTGGCCCCGTGCCCCTCTGTTGAAGCTCACCACCATCTTGATTACAGTGGGGTTCCCCGTAACGATTTCCTGGATCTGGTCCACTTTAGACCTTCACACAGAAAAACAACTGTTTCCGGGCCTCCTGTCAAAAATGTGCTTGCACATGCAACCTAGATGTGCAACCACCCCCAAACAGAGTTAAGCTTTCAAAGATAACTTATAAAAACCAAACCCTAAAATAACAATCCTTGCATCCCCAACGGATGTCGCAAAGCCTTACTTTATTTCCTCTTGCAGGGCAGTCTTGAACAGTTTAAGTAGAAGGTACTCCTCGCGCTGGTTGGAGGCATAGTTGTAGAGGGTGAAAATCACAGAGTCCATGAACTTAGTGGACTTGTTCTGAGGCATCTGGAAGATCAGCTTGGCTAGGTAGGTAGGATTCGTCTAGGGTGAGAAAAGCAAATTCTTCAGTGTAACACAAACTGATAGAAATTATTCCAAAAAGTTACATGGAGGATGCAGGTGAAACTTAACCATGCAAGAAGCAGAGGGTTACCTGTAGCAGGTAGAAGAGGTTCTGGTAGGCCTCTAGCTTGTCTCTCTTCTCTTTACTCAGGGCCTTAAGACCACCTTTGTGTTTGTTCATCATCATTAGGTTGGAGAGCTCACCCTTATTCTTCTTTGTCAGCTTTGTGCTGTGAGAGACTACCTCTTGCAGGGTAATCTTGTTCTTGACCAGAAGGCCAATTTTAATGTCCATGAGATTGAGGTCATTCTCCAGCTGCTGGTTGGAGCGGATGTTGGTGATCACCTCCTCTCTGAGCCTCATTAGCTCCAGCTCCTCCTGAAAGTCCTGGTCGCTGTGATCCAGCAGGTGGACAAACTTCCGCACCACAGCCATGGGAGGATTTTCGGCGTTGACTGTGAAGAGAGAGAACGTCATGTTGAATTCTGTGGGATTCCTGCAAGCAGGAGGTGCAAGGAGACTCAATGAAACAGAGCAAAGACAATACAAAAGCAATGAAAGGTTAATTTACAGATGCAAAATGGAGATCTCATTCAATGTTCATCGTAGACCTACTGAAGCTTAACTGGGGTTAAACAGAAGCCGTCGCAGTGCCAATACTCACTCAGAGTTTTGTAGTCATCTCTAGCTTTGTTGGCTCGGATGAAGGCCTGGATCTTCACAATATCATCCATCTGGACAAAAGAAACACCAGCTGGTCATATATGGAGCTCCAAAATAAGCAAAGTCCCTGCAGTCTGTAGGTCTACGACACAACAGAAGCAGTGTAGACTTTTTCCAGAGTAATGAACAGGGTATCTTAGGCATCATGGTTGAACGGCGTTGCTGTGGAGAGGGTGACAACAACCAAATTTCTGGGGCTGCATATCTCCGAGGATCTCTCCTGGACCAATAACACCACATCACTGACCAGGAAGGCAAAACACACCTCTACTTCCTCCACAAACTAAGGAGGGCCAAAGTTCCACCCCACATCATGCTCTCTTTACAGAGGCACTATCGAGAGTAACATCGCTGGCTGTATCGCCGTGTGGTTCGGAAGCTGCTGTGCCTCCTGCCGTAAGGCTCTGCAATGGGTAGTGGATACAGCCAGCAAGATCATCGATCTCAGCAGCGATAGCTACTCACATGGTCTTTGAAATACTTCAGACGGTCCTTGTACTTCTTGCGTGCTTGGTGCATTCTCACCATCGATTGGATCTAAAAGATATTAAAAGACTTGAAATACTTCACACTGACAGCTGCCATTTTCATTATCATGTAATCTGAGCCATTAAGGGCATACACACGTTAACACGAGTATGATTATAATAAAGGATTTCAACGGATTCTCCACGAAGCACGGTCACCATGGATCCAGGAGGTCGGTACCTTCACTGCCTCAACGTTGTGGTCATTCAGATACTGCTTGCGTTCCTGGAAGGCCTTCCTCTGCTTGTAGCCTTTCCAGTGAGCCTGTAGGCAGCAGACGGTCTCAGTACCACAGGGCTCAGCGAATTTGCATATAGAACCTTATTTGGCATGTCAACTGGGTGGCAAGAGGACAACAAACAAAATGCAGCAAGGCATGCAAACAACCCTGGAATGACTTGCAGGTGCAAGGCTACACGAGCTATGGCGACAGGGACAGTGAGGTGGCAGTAGGGCAGTCACCTGTATGCGGGTGATGGCAGGGTCCTGCGTCTTCAGGAACCCGAGTCGCTCCTTCAGGCCTTTCCGGACCAGGTATCCCCGGCACCGTGCCTGGAGCTTGGCGATCAGGCTCTCGTTAGCCAGCCACAGCTGCTCACGGTTGTAGGCCGAAGTCACACCAGACACCACAGACTAGGAGCAGCGCAAAAATGGAGGTGGAGTGATGAGAATATATCAGCAACTGTCTGTCACCTGGTCATTCAAGGTTGGGCTATTGTGTTGCCACCCCCTATATGTACGTGTGTCTATTGGGCCCTTGAGTTAGGCCCTTAGTCTCCAATAGCTCCATGGACGTTGCTTTCGCTTTGGACCATATAAATCATGATCTCCAGACATCAGCTGGCAGCTCACCTGGATGTCCTCCTTGTTCAGCTGAGTGTTGTTGGGGATGAAGCTGCCCGGCTCCTCCCAGCTACCCTCAACGTCATTCACGTTGAAGTAATAACTGTGACCCCCCTTCACCCAGTGCTTCACCCACTCGCTGCCGTTGTCGCCTGCCGACAGACCCATACAGCAACCGTTGTATTAATTCAAAAGTTATTCAAAACTTTGTCAATTCTAAGTATCAGTAAGAATAGGAATTTTTAAACGTGTATGACCTACTTTTCATGCTAAAGGCCTTTGTATTAACATGTGCTGAATAAGTTACTTTGCCATCACATTGAGTGTTGCGCAGGCCTACGTCCTACCCTCCGACTTCTTTGCCTCTTTGACTTTAGCCAGGTCGTTCTGGTACGTCTGGGCGCACTCAGGGGTGATGCCGTAGAGACCAGCACTGGGACTACGCAGGGCTGCCAGTGTCTGGCTGGCATCGCCACTGTCCACAGCCTTGTTGATGGCCAGAATAGCTTGAGAAACTGAGGAAAGACAGTAAGAGATGCTACTCAGAAAAACAGGCACTTGAGGGTGTCATTCAGGCATGTGGATATCAAACCACCAGAATGGGATGTGTGCTTGGTGGGAATGGTTGCTAGGACAACGGCAAGTGATCTTACACAGCAAGGCATCCTGGGTATCCTGGTTGGAGATCAGCACAGTATCCTGGATCTCATCCAGCCACAGCACAGCAGAGGAGTCCTGAGTCTCCTGGAAAACAAGATGGAAACGGTCAATGCTAGAGACACGGATGTTATGACAGAACTGGAAGAAGCCAACAAACCGCAAAATGTATGCTCAACATGTTATTAATTGCAGAATCAGAGTAAAGTGTCACTTTGATAGTAACACTGATAACATCTGATGGTGTTAACAATACTAACCAAGTTTATTAGAGCTAGAAATATCTGGCCACCAGAGGGCACTCTTCCATCTTTCACCTTGTCCCATTAAAGAAAACAGACACTTCCGCTGTGTCATGCAGCATAAATCATTACACTTGCAGACTAAACAGAATTAACAAAGTGTTCACAGGAACCACTGCTTTCACAATGTCCTCTGGCGGGCAGTCAGTGCACTGAAGTGGGGGTTTTCCAAACCTAAGAGTAAGACTGAACCATCGGGGAAAGAAAAAAGTTTAGATTTCTACCCAGAATAACCAAACCCCTGATCTAGTGCTCATGTCTCGGAACTACCACCATCTCTGCCAGAAAAGTAGGAGAAAGTACTGATAAACTAGTTAAACTCATTTTAAATGACGTGTAGACATTCTGACAGTTTGACCGTCATGCAGTACCAGACTTTGACAGCAGGTGGGGCTCTCTGCCACCATCCGCCTCTCGAGCTGCCTGCTGGGCTCGTTTCCGGAGTGTGCCGAGCTGCTGGCTATTTGGCCAATACCACAGGGGCCTCTCTGTGCCGCAGTCACTTCCCCAGGCTCTCCAAAGCCAGGCAGATCATAGGACCCATGTGAACACTGGGGGTGCGGGATGCAGGAAGGTAAATGGCTGCATTTGTCTGGTCCTTCAACGCTAGGCTTTAACTACTGTAAAAAAGAGCTATAGGAATGCACACCTAAATGTAGCATTACGCTAACCAGGTAGTGGTGTGCATGCGGATTTGTGAGGGGAAACACAGGCATGTCTTAGTGCAAACGTAATAACATTTCACCACAGTGAGGTTAAACAAAACCTTGTAGCTCACTGAGGAAGTGAGGAGAGGGTGTGGTACATTAACCCTCTCTTCCCCCTTCTCCAATTTCATTCGGGGGGGGGGGGGGTTGCGTACTCTCAGTGCCTGCAAAACGAGGACTGAACAGCTGATTTTTCCACAAGCCACACACGTGGCGTTCAGACAGCTGTCCACAGCCTTGCCAAGGTATGCGGAAGCACTACTGCCTGCCTGGGTCAGACGTCAGGGAGATCAACCCTAGGAAAAGGACTTTTCCGCCTGGCTTCCTGGTCATCGACATGATGGCACATACCGTTCACACTACTGTAATCTAAGAGGACAAGCGGGCTGCGAGCTTCCCTGTCCTTCAAAGCCACAACTGCACAAACTATGATACTGGGGCTCTTTGAAGTTAGCGGACTTCCTCTCTTCGGCGGGCTGATCCATGCTGCTTCCTGGCCACGAGGGGAGAACGCTGAGGGACTCTCAGGAACCAGGGCCCAGCACAGTGCGGGGGCGGAAGCATCCCAGGTCATCGGAGCTCGGGGTTGCGCGAGACAAAGCACCATTCCCACAATTCCTCCGAGCCAAGCCTGACAACTTCATTTTGCCTTTTATGGAAAAAACAGATGCCTGTTTCTTCCTACTTTCCACAAAGAGCCGAGAGTGTAAATGACAGCAGCTTTTACTGAGAGTTTTTCTTTTAAAAAGAGGAACCTCTGCTACGGAAACAGGGCTTGACAACAAATAAGTGAGAAAATCTCACTGCAGTATCAGTCAGTGTCTGCAAATAACCAAATAACCCAACGCTGAAAGCTCTGCAATGACTTTGAGTGAGGGCGGAGAAACCACACCCCCCACACCCCCCAACCGGAAAATGATCCAAAATGGAACACGGACAAGGCTTCCTTGTTCCTTTTTGGGCATGTAAATGAAAACTAAACGGGGCCAGGAAAGCTATTTCTAGAAAGACTTCATATCTCTGTCTGGATGTCGTCACATGGGAGAAATTAAAATTAGTTTGCTACAAAATGTCTCATCTGCAGCTCGCTCAGAGCGTCACGAAATCCCACAAATCATGCAAGAATCATCCAGCCCCTCATGAAAAACCCTAGTGACATGAGGAACCATAACTATGAGGTGCTGAAGACAGGCAAAGCGACGTCCTAAAAATGGCGATTACCTTCAGAAAACAGGAAACCTGTGACATTGTAACAGCGTCGCCAAACAGCAGCGCTCTGAAAATAAAACTGCATGAAAAATAGGGGCCCTCCGGGGATCTCAGAGCGAGCTTCTCATCTAGTACCTTATTTGACAGCCCCAGGTGTGCTTAACACCTAACACCCCGGTAAATAAATCGTCAGGCTTGGAGTCGTCCTGCTATGAACCTCGATGCCTCCCAGCTGGCACCTTCACCCATCGCGCCACTTGCTTCACGTGCAGAGAGTTCGCGTTTTGCGTTTTTGCTCTTAGGTTTTAGCACAGGCACGAGGGGAAGGAAGCAGAAGAGGCGCACTGTCACGAGCATCACGTGGCGGAGTCGCATGCAGCCTTGGCTGCTGGGACAGACCGACTACGACTCCCTCGCCATTCGTTTGCCTTTGGCATCAGGAACCGCTCCCAGAGCATCACCGAAATCACCGTTCCGGCTTTGCTTCGGCCTTTCGAAGCCCGCGGTGCCACCCTCTGATCCCTTCTGGGTCCGAAATTAGCTCTGTGGCTGTATTAAATCGGTCACGGCGCCATTTAGAGGCGGGGTGTGAGGGCAGCAGAGCCCCGAGGGGTTTCGAGGCCGTCCTTACGTGGGCCTTTTCCCGCCGGGCTTCCAGCAGCTTGTCATAGTAGTGCTGGGCCACCGGGGGGCACACGTCCGTCAGCTTGGCAGCCGGGTGCTGCAGGGCGGCCAGTGTCTTCTGCACGTCACCTTCATCCAGGGCCTCGTTGATCTGCCCGATGGCCAGGATTCCTGAAAAAGCCATGGAAGGTGGAAGTAAACACCAGGGCCGTGACGATGTTGCTTTTTATCCATGTACTCCCTGGGCAGAACCGATACCAGCACGACCCAACTCTACATTACTTCTGTTCCATTCTGGCCATACTCACTCAGGTGCTCCTCATGCACTGCATTGTTGACCTGGTCCACGCAAGCCTGGATGTCATTCCAGGTCAGGAACTCGTTCCCCTCCTCGCGGCCGGCGACTTTCAGCCGCACAAGCTCATCGATGTACCTGCGGGGCCGGGTAGGTTATTAAGGCAGCCGACATGCCCCCC
>JABFEB020000008.1:5964666-5979795 GCA_019775895.2 Stomatorhinus ivindoensis | reverse complement strand
ATTATATTATCTGGGTAGGGCGGCCGAGGTTAGCTGAAGTGTCCCTGGGTGGGGGGTGGGGGGTAGGGGGGCGGGGCTGCTGGGAGTTAGCAGTTGTGTTGCTGATAAACACTCCATCAGCATAGCAGGAAGAGCCGGTACAACAAATGACAGGAAACTTGCACAATTACTAATGGGTCTCATATTGGCTACTTCCACTCTGTTCTCTCCACAGCTGCACTTTAACCCCTCAGTCTCTCCGAAGGGCTTCACCACCCAGAACACTGGGATCGACTGGCGGAGGCCTGTTTGGCCGGGGCTGGCTCACTCCACCCTCACCTGTGAAATCCACCTTTCCGTACAGGTCCTGGATCTGTGGGGCCAGTCCAAGCTTGAAGAGGTACAAGCTGTGTATTGGAGAGAGAGGAGATTAAACAGGGCCAGGGGGGGCGGAGATCCATCTGTTTCCAGGGCGGGCGGGCGAGCCTCTTCACCAGAGGCAAGTGCGGTTTCGCGGCCATGCGCCTCTGCGGTGCTGCTGCCTGCGCTATATTACCATGGAGATTCCACCTGGGCCTGGCAGTGGGCTAGCTGCCGTCCTGCAACATGAGGTCACACACAGCTTGTGGGCTCAGGCGTGCTCACCAGAGCTCTTCGACAGACTCGCTCAGAGACTCCATGATCACAAGACCAGCCTTGAGAGCCCCCGGTGGCCACGTCACTTACGCAATTGCAATGGAAACGCAGCCTAGATAGAATTTATGTCTATGACCTGCCTGCCAATTTCCACCACACGACCACAAAGCTCTCATTTTAAACACCTGAAACCCAAATACGCTTCATTTAATACACACTACGGCCCACAGAGCACAGTATTAGACACCAACGAGCTATCGTCCCAGATATGCCATTAACTGGCATCAGAGGAGACACAGATCAGTCGAAGCTCAAGGCGATTTGACTGCCCTACCTGAGCGCGTGTATGCAGTAGATACAGCGAGGCATGTTCTTCCTGTCATAGATGTCTGTAGTTTCAGGGTAGAAGATCTGAACGGAGGACAAGAAAAAGTGTGTGAAGCCTAGAGCCCTGTGTATATGACACCACCCTGATAGTTTGTCTCCACCCTGAATACAAGCCTGCCAACAGATGAGAGCCATTTTAAAGCAAGGTGATTTCGTGATATTTTACTCACCTTCGGAAGGCCTTTCTCGGTCATAGCGTTCAGCCACTGGATCACGTTGTCGGTGTGCCTGAAATGAAGCCCAGTGGCCTATAGAGAGGAAACGGAGAAACAAGTCATTTCCTGTTCAGAAGATGTACTGGCTGCTCATATGGCTAGACAGGTTGGGTTTGGGTTTCCCTTCACCTTATAGCGCGTCTGCTCGCGGTCATAGATCTTCTTGAGTGAGACCACATTGGGGGCAAAGAAGTTGCCCAGCTTGGCCAAGTACACGCCATTCCTCAAGCCCTCCTCGAGCTCAGTGGTGGGGGGAAGCTCCTCATTCAGGCAGGCCTCCATCCACCTGGTGCAGAGAAAGCCCAAGTGAGACAAGGACGCAAAGGAAGAAGTCGTCAACCAGAAAGGCTTCCGGAGACACCTCAATCAGCACATATAACCAACAGGCTGCTCTTAATACATCTGGCCCAATGGGAGGTCATGGGAACTCAGAGGAGCCAGTAAGTGTGATGGCAGGGCTCAGACCACATGTCCAAGCTATATGCAGTCGGAAGAGCGGAACAATCCGTAAAACCTGCGGAGACTGGTCACATGACCCCGTTGGGACCTACAGATGCACAGAAGTGAGGAGTCCATCTCTTCCATCTCAACTTGTTTTTCCATCCTTTCGGAGTGAGGACAGGGATATGCATCACTCGGCGCAAGAGCCGCTACATTTTTATGCTGCATGTGAAAGCGATCGGCACGCGATAAGAAACCGTCCCGGGAAGCACCACGATCCACGGCGAGCCCGAAAAAATCCAGGGAGCCCAGCATCTCCGGCGTTCGCGCGTTAAGGCTCATGCTCAGCATGTCGTACTTTGGCTGCAGCTTGCTCACTTCCCCCTGACCTGGGGAAGTTTGTGCTTGTGGTGGAGGAGAAGAGAAAGAGAGGAAACCCCAAGCTGCACATCCGGGGACACGTCGGCGCAGAGAGTCGCTGCAGCTCCATCGTGGGCCACCCTTACTGCACGCCTCCTTCACCTACATCCCCATTGCACCACACCACACCCGAAGAGGACGTTTAGCACCCCGCATGTCAATACACTGACTGCAAGAAGGTTCCAGCAAGTAAAGACAGAAAATCCACCCAGGCTAGATTTAGATCTTTGATTCTGATACCAATTAAAGACTCAAAAAATTTCAAGTTACTATGTTTAATGGTTTTTGAGGGGTGGCTACTGGGGTACGAGTGGGGACCAGACTCATGTGCACGGTAGGATTCTGCAGTGGATGGTGGGATTTTGCTTATTTTAATACTTTAGTGGGGGTTTTGTCAGCTTGTATGAGAAAATTGAGTGAAATTTGACATGCTTTTGGTCAAATCACAAAAAATCATTGCATTTCAATGGACAATATCATTGTGGTTTTTGAAAGAAGAATTACAAGTCAGTGGTCATTGTTGACACACCACAGCACACAACAATGAAATATGTCCTCTGCATCTAACCCATGAGATGTCGTGACATAGCAGGGGGCAGCTAATTCAGCACCCGGGGAGCAGAGCTAGGGGGCGCTACCTCGCTCAGGGTACCTTAGTGGTAAGCTTGCTGGTCAGGGAATCGAACCCGCAATCTTTCAATTACAAAATGCGTGTCCCTAATAATTAAGCCACCACTGCCCAAGGACAAAATAGAGATAGAAGAATAATAAATATCCTTTATTTTGATAAAAAAATATTGTAATGCAACAGTTCTGGGCAAAGAAATGATAAGCTGACCCTGTTTTGGGCCAGATTTTACACTTTCCTCCAGTCAATGGTACCTACTGTAATTCCCAGAAGCTTATTATGGGATCGCACAGATGGAAACACTACCCCCCATATTCTCAGGAAAAGGAAGGCGGCACTTTAAAACATTCTGGAATTTTCTCTCGCACTTCATTGGGACCACATGTTCTGAGAGAAGAATGGGGCTGTGAATGAACCAGCGTGGCCAATTCTATTTTTAGCTGGTGCTCCTTAAACTACCGAATAACGCCGACAAATATTTCACGCAGTAGCCAAGCGATTCCACAGTTAGAATAACCAGTTATGGGTCTAATGTATGCCGGCGTGTTCACAGACTTCGGCAACGCGGACACCGATTTCCGCAAACGCTACAGTTCAAACAGCCTCGCTCCCCCCTATAATGTGTCACATTGTTTTTTTTTCCCTGGACTTTATCCCCTCAGGTAAACCCAGCAGGTATGACATCTAAGGCCTGGATTACAAGTCAACGCCAATCTCAGCAGGTTTTGCTCCAGGGGAAAAAAGGGCTGCTGTTTTGGAAAAAAAAAATAAAACAAAGTTACAGCATTATTGGAAAGATTCTGGACCAGTTTCCATAGCGTCTGCACCGGTGCTCAGGAACTGGCCCGTTCCGGCTGCAACCTCTTTCACGGTCTTGGTATCTCTGAAAAGCCCACCCACTCTGTCACCGCCGGGGCCGACACCCAGCCAGGAGCAGGTCCCCTCCTCGTTACTCCTGCCTCAGCTGAGATGGCTACACGGTCCTTCGCATCTAGGGTCCTCCCTTGATCCACAAAGGCCGTCCAAGCAGGAGGTAACCCACAGCAGGCAGACTGGGATGGCCACACCTACCATTCAGCTTAGCTGGAGAACCCCTCCCCGCCCATGGTTTAATGGAGGCCCCCACCCAGTTGCACACGGTACACCCGTAACAAGCAACGATGACGCCCTACAGGCAGGTCTGCATAGGGAACGACAGCAAATATGGAAATAATCGGTTCCGGGGGAAACCATGAGGTGGTGGTCAGAAATCCTGCTGTGTGACTATGGCCGTCACAGGACGCTGGTATAGGGACACAAGCCGTGCAGGAAGCCCAGGTGCCGCACCGGTCACGGGTCAGGCCAATCGGAAGAGGTCGCTGGTGGACGGATCCTAATCCGGAAGCAGAGGGAAGCCTCACGCCTCCAGACAGTCACAGCGTACCTGCAGCACTCCGGGGCGAGGGACCTCTATCCCGTCAGCACGACTCCACCCTCGCTGTTTATTCAGCCTACATGGCCGTAGGATGAAAGTAAATAAGATAACACCCCCCCCCCCCTCCCCCCACACACACTTCCTGTGAATGCAAACAAATGCTGCCTGTCTGGTGCCAGTACGAGTCAGGACAGGCTGGGCTGTGATGACTGAACATGCAGAGCCCCGGGTAAACCCACTGAATGCAAGCCTGGGGTCACTTGTGAGGGGGTGCGTGCAGGACCACGGGGACGATCCCCACCCCCGGGTGTTCCGGCGACAGCCCGGGCCACACCAGGGCTGTAGAACGCAACGCGGTGACGAACTGTGACGCCAGAGAAAGTGAGGGGGAGGAGCTTAACATGCCCGCGCGGCGGAGCGCTTAGTCGTCAGGCGCCCAACCGCAACAATGGCGGCCAGCGGGTGCCACTGAGTGCAGGGGAAGCCGAAGCCCCCACCACCTCTCCCAACGTTCTCCCCTTGAGAAACCGGAGTGGGAGGAGGAGGAGGAGGAGGAGGTGAAAGACGGACATTGTACAGAGCCAGCCGAGCAGAATGCTCCGGACCACATTGTGCACAGCAGAGTCCAAACAGGAAGTCACATCACTCCGTTCAAGTACGTCAAACACACCCTATTCTTCATTTTTATCATTTGTTCTATTTATTCACCAAGTTTGTCATTGCTGGGTATTTAGCTACTGTAAAAGATATAAGAGAAATGGAGGGGGGGGGGGGTGTTCTTTCTTCCTGCGGGGCAGCCAAACACTCCATTACATGCTTTGCTGCCGTACAGGAATCCAGCTGACCTTGCCCAGTGGACCCTGAGAAAACGGCCCCCCAGTGACCTCTATCGCGGGGAGGACAGCCACACGGGCAGGAACCCAACGGGGGGGAGGGGGGAGACAGAACAGAACCACACCATTTTATACCATGTTAGGAGGCTGGGTTCCAACCTAGTGGTCTAAACAGGACCCCTCCCACGATGTGGTTAGGTAAAGCTGACCAGTGGTATAGTGGTTATACAGAGCTGGTGGGCATTACAGCCAATTACTGGTCAGTGGGCATACATAGCCCCCCCCCCCATGCTGTGTCTGGCTCAGCGACAACTGCCACCTCCGACAGGTGGGGGGCAAGCTATCCCACGGCACAGGTCGCTCTCTCACGGTGGATACGAGATAAGATGACAGGATTTACATAGTTACAGTCCGGCACTATCTGTTTTTAAAAAGGAATGGCGTGTCGACGCGTCACAGCTGGGGTGCGGATGGGGGGGGGGGGCCGCGACTGGTGCTTCCCATCCATTCATGTCTACAATGAGCTTTCAGCGCGCGGCACAGCCAAACCGCCGCTTCCATGGCCTGTAAACTGCCGTTTACCCATCGTGGCCCAGGCCCGTCGCCAAAGACCTCGCGAAGCCGCCAAAGCGTGAGGAGAGGCACGTTCCTGCTAACCCTGCCGGCCCGGAGCTGTGCATGGACTGATCGCAGAAGGGGGACACCCGCGACTTTCCGTGGGCCAGAGACCTGGGCCTCAGCATAATGATTACGGTTAATCTCCAGCGACTTTCAAAGACGGCTTGCCATGTGCCACGCCAGGGTCAACAAACCTCCGTCTCTGCTCCCGGCAGCTCTCAGCCAGGTCTCGCTCACAGCCAGGTCTCGCTCACGGGGAACGACTGAGGCACCTTGCATTCCTGGCAGGTATTTCATCACCTCCAGCAAAACAGGAGAGCAAGTCACTAACTGAGAACCCGGCCCTA
This sequence comes from Stomatorhinus ivindoensis, assembly GCA_019775895.2. Taxonomy (NCBI): domain Eukaryota; kingdom Metazoa; phylum Chordata; class Actinopteri; order Osteoglossiformes; family Mormyridae; genus Stomatorhinus; species Stomatorhinus ivindoensis. Next base: position 5,973,877 of record JABFEB020000008.1, on the reverse strand, counting down.
AAATACCTTTGCTGTGTCATAGGGTGTAACTGGCCTCCCCCTACGCCTTCGCTCACATACCTCGAATATCACGGCCCACGAGAGAGCAATATTTCTGCTGCATTCGGCCAATTGCAGATGGCCTCATTGCATCACAAAAATGAAGGTCTGTCAAAATACCACCACCTATGCGCTCAGGTGATTGGCTGCAGTAACAATACTGAAACATAACTGAAACTAATCTGTGAACTGTGATAGAGTTTGTCATGATTTCTCATCGATACTTTTGAATCTTTGCGTCAATTTATTACTTATTGGAGTACCATTCAGTGCCGACATATGTTAGAGATGATGGTTTCATTTTACAACATTTGCCGATTAAATTGCTGATTAAAAACATGCTGTTTATGAATCCTGTGCTAAGTTTCTACCTCTGAAGTGTTAAAGTACAAGTCAACTGTTTCATTCTATATGCCTTTTTCTCCACATTTGCCATTTTAAAACCAGAAATGTGCACTTTGTTAGGGCTGCTCGATTATGGCAAAAATCAGAATCACGATCATTTTTGAAAAATCCTGCGATCACGATTATTTTACAGTGGATTTCCTCTAAATATAATTCAACGGAGAAACAAAAAGGGGCTGGAAAGGGGTGCACTGGAAACGCGGAATATCACTGTAAAATGAAACGGGGCACAATAATCGCTTATCTCAATTGTTTTGTTTTGATAATCATTGGAAGCCAAAATCGTAATTGAAATTAAAATATGAGTAACTGCCTAACCCTACTTTATGTTTGCATAGTTTTTGCAACTTTGAGCTGAAGTACGCAACAGCTTTGTTCAAGATACTGACTCATTCCCAATAATTAAATCTGGCCTGTTTTACAATTTGAGTAGTTCCTTTATTTCAGTATTGGAATGTTAACCATCAGGGTACAGCAGTGATTCCGTGATGCATTGAATGGTGTCACTGGTACCATGATGAGTATTCTATCCTGGATTTGGTGTTTCAAAACTGAAGGCATTCGGCAGCAAAGTATCCAGGCTGATGTGCACAACAGATAAATAGACTTTAAAAAGAGCCACAATCATCACCACATAACTTTCAGCAAACTATCTAGAATTTATTAGACTGTAAGCCGGGGTGAGGCAGAAAAGGGCGGGGCGATGACGGCAAGGCCACGTGCCCTTACTCCCTGTGTCCTACCTCTAAACGCTGAGCGTTTTGCCTACGGTAGAGTTATTTTCTGCTATTAGTAAGTAGCAACAGCTATACTTACTGGATTAACTTACTACTATGGTCTACAGGAAGCAAAACCTTGAAGTTTGACCCCTGACTGCAGGCACTCAGACATCGAATTCTGTCCCTCAAAGGACGCAAGAACGTAAGCGAGGACGGCCCTCCTGCCGCCCCATCCCCGGCTCGCCATACACGACATTCTGGATTCTTCCGAGAGATAAGGCTTCACTGGATATCAAGACAGGCGGGCCAGGGGATGGAGGAAGGGTCACTTTCTGCATGGGCCCCAGTGCAGCTGGGAGGGTCACACAGCGTGAACCCTGCAGAGCCCTGCGGGGGGGCAGCTTCCCCTGCTGCCTGCGGAGCAGACCAAACCAAATACACGGTAAGTCAAGTTCTCAAAAGGTCTACAGGGAGAGCTGCGAGGCCTGTGGGAGGACAGCTGTGGTGCGCTGGCATGCAGCCATCTGGGGGGGGGGGGTAATACATAGTGCTGCTGCAGAGCACCGTTACCCCCTCATCTAACAGATGACATACATACACGCCATCACTAATGCCATAATATGCTACAACCAATCTCCATGGCAACCCCACGTCTCTAGAGCAACGGCTGCAGATACTGAGATCAACACGGTCTGACTCACTTCCTGCTTCGCTCTTCCCACTCGATCGTCTGTGGCTGGTGTCGCTGGGGCCAGCTCAGGCCGGCCGCGCCAGCGGGTCCGACGCCGGACTCACGAGTGAGCAGGTGTCCCGACAAAGGTCCCAAAACGCAGTACTATTTTTCCGTGCGATCAATGAATGGCTTTAATAATTAATATTTTTGGTGGGAAAACAAAAACTCTCAATAAAGTGAACAGGCTGCCATATTCCAGCCCTGCTCTCTAACCCATACAATCGTTCATGCCACATGAACTGCTTCCATCCCTCAGCTGCATAAAAAACCCAGTCAGACCGGGGTGGGAGGGTGGGGGTTGTCACAGTCTGGTGTAGAAACTCTGCACGCGGCTGTTTGTCACACATGTTGCAACATTTGCCAATACTTCTTCCTTCTCTCCTTAACACCCAACGCCCCCCATTTATGATCTGCGGATATTTCCCCCGAGGTGGTGCCACCTCGCCGGGGGAGCCATCTTACCGCTTGGCTTCCTCCAGGTGGCAAAGATACTCGTAGGCCATGTTCTGCTGTCGCCTCTCATCCATCTCCTCCGCGGTGAGGCGTTCCACTCCATCCAGGACAGCTGCAAGGCACAGCCATTTACAAAGCCATGACTGAAGAGTCCATCATCATCATCATCATTATGCAGAATTAAGGTTCAAAGGTGAGGCACGGCTGCAGACTTTTAACCATTACTAGCTTTACTAATACTTTTTTCAAAGTGCAAATGGGGAGACACAGTGAACCAGACAGACACAGTGGCCTGGGGGGGTATCTGGCCGGCAGGCCGTGTTGACTACGCCTAGGCTGCCCGACACGCACCGCCACCACTGAACAAGGTGATGTCAAGGTCTCAGGGAAAGCTGCCAGTGCACTAATCGCTGCAGGCAGGAGGGCCAGCCCGCTGATGAGGCATGGCTACGCCCAAATACACACCCTGGGGGTCTCAGGCAGAAATTCAGCAGCAGAGAGGTGTCTCACCCAGGATACAGGCCAGAACCTGACAGGGTCCCAGCAATACTCCCCACCCACATTGAGGTGTCAGTTCGTAACAACGTGAAGCCAGCTGCATATCGGAGCTCTCATCTCAAATGCTGATACCAGAATTTTAGAATGATTTCTATGCCATTTTAGACCATAACAAGACCACTTCTCTAATTTCACAACTATTTGCCATTTGTAGATTAATCATTTAAAGCTAGTGTCCGTTTATCAAAAACACTTCACAGTTCACTGTTCCAGGTGGTCTGACACTAGCTTGGACCAAAGTTACTTATGAAATCTCTTCACTTAAAAAGCCACGGTGGTGGCTGCCTGGAGCAGCGAAACTGTGCCAATCTAAGCTGCCATATTACTGTGACCTTCACGTGTCTAGTATGTAAGAAGCTTCCGTCAAAAGTCTGGCTTTCAACTAACAGGTTATAAAAATATCAGATGTCCCAGACTGGAAGGAGAACGCAATCACTGGAGATACGGACTAATGAAATGTGCGCACCGGTAAATGTTATGTCACTCAGTAGTCATGTCGCTTAAAAAAGAAAAATATATATATTTATCGTTGGTGTCGGTATGTATGTATATATTCATGCACACACACACACACATATAAATAGTTGATTTACAATATGAGTTTGTCAGCGAGTTAATATGCCGTCCAAAAGCCACAGATGCACTCCGCGATAAGAGTGTGATAAATGTACAGTTTCCATCGGCCATCAAACGCAAACCTTATAAACTAAGAAAAGGAAACTGACACTTTCGCTTCAGCTAGAAGTAAAGCGGGCCGCTTTCACGCAAGAAATAACGTTAATTCAGGCGGCATCGCTTCGGGAACTTTAATCTTTATTTTCACCGAGTCCATTTCATTTCCAGAAGGCAAAGGCGTCCCGTATGAATTATTCGGGTATGATATGTAGGTAGGTGAGGATCTGTAAGGAGTCTGTTCATGTCAGCCTGGAGTTTAGACGAGCAGGACACGCCTATCGTTTTTACTGAGCTGCAAGACAGAAATACAGATTTTACGGCGAGAATGTGAGAGACACCGCGTGTATAACAGTCGGGAATCCCGACACACCTTATTTCAATATGCTGAACAGATAAGAGAGGGGCGACAAGTCTAATAAAATGTGAAACGCGGAAGTGCGTGCCCCCCCCCACGCCGCAACCAGCATGCAAAAGTTAAAACATCTGCAAAGCGATCGGCTGAGAAAGAAAAACCATTTAGGCACGACTAGGGCGAAGAGGCCAGCGAGGCTGCACTAAGGAGTCACTTTGGCGGAGTTGGGCTTCGTCTCCGGGGCGCCTGGCAACTTCTCCGCAGGAGAAGGGAGGAAAGGAAGCTCCTTTAGGTACTTACACCCATAGCGCGGCCGGAACCCGTCTCCTTCGTCTGAAGTTGACATATTTCTGCCGAAGATCCAGTTATATCCGCCAAATACCACAAAGTCCTTATAATTATAGGTATGCCGACACTACTTAATAAAGCTTAATAAATAATATTGGGGGAGGGGGACTTCTTGCAAAGGCGCCACTGCCCCCTTGACTTAACCGTACAACGTCTGCTAAGATTTTTTTAAAAAAAAATTTGTCTCCGACCCTCACTGATGTCACTGGGTGTGTTCTCTGCTAAATCCTAAAGTATGCGTTTCAGGAAACACCCATCGAGTGAGCGGGGCCCGAAACGAGGCGGTGGCGCCCTCTACCGCGCCGCGCCGGCATTGACAGCGCCATCTTACCTGCTCGCCTCTTCTGCTTTTTTGTACTTTGTGCGCGAATTTCTAACAAGCGGAACTATTTTGCGACCGGAGCCACTTCCAGTAATTGAATTTTTCTTATTTTCTTGAAAGTAAAGAACTTATCTGACCGTTACAGCTTAGAAAACTTACATTATGGTTCTCCAGCCGTTCGAAGAAATGTTAAAATGAAATGTTGCGTTTCATTGCGGATTTATTGGAAGTATTTAGGCCTATGTAGATGCATTGAAGTTTCCACTGTGTCTGATAAGCAGTTGTAGTGGGTCTTTTGCAGTAATTTACCCCTCTTCACTGACAAGCAGCCTAAGTGCAGGTTTCCTGTGATTTTAATAATGTAGACCGGAAAAAAGATATTTACTGATGTGAGATTTTGTATCATTGACCTGCAAACACTTCCTTTCCTTTGCTGATGGTTTAGTCTACTGAGCTTTTACTACAATCTTGAACACATTTATTGGTAGGAAGAGAGCCCTCCATCCAGCTGTTTTCTATACCCAATTATCCTGCTTTACAATACATGTACTCTTCTTGTGTCATTGCATCTACACTATAGTCAATTTTCCCATCCACTACTGTGTTTATTTGTCCAATTTAAGTCAAAACCCAAATGACACTACATATATAGTGTAAGCACATTCAGTAAACACAAAATAACGCATCATATAGGCGCAGAGTGATTTTTTTGCATTTATGTGCATTGAAATTTGGATAATGACGAATTACTGAACTTACACGGAAATGATTTCAAAGACTTTATAGCTAACACTTGGAAGAATGCTGGCCAGAAAAAAGATAAACGTAGGAAATCAAAATATTAACAGAATTCTCCAGGCTTTCAGAGGTAGTCTTATTTATGGGTAGTTAACAGAGAGGGACCTTCTGTTTCTTGGCAACACACCAGAAAAACATCCAGTAATTTTCCACTTGACTAGTCATACTGAATAATCCATGCAGCACAGACTAAGGCATGTGGGTATAGATACATCCTGGTCATTTGTAGCTCTGTTTTCTGCAGATTTTGCATAATGAACAGTGGTCTTCAGCGTGGGAATAGCAGCGGTGAACGCCTGCAGTGCCCTTTGTGCCTCATATTTTAAACCTAAGCAATAAACTCACAGGCATTGTTGGGCTGTAAAAACCTCTAAATCCGTTACATACCCCAAGGACCACATAAATTACATTTAATCCTTCATTATCAGAGTCTTTAAGATTATTAGATGAAACAAATTATGCTGAATATAGCCCGTGGTAATACTTTATTACGCGCATGCACAATATTATAACTCTAAATTGAATGAGACTTTAACTAAACATTACAATAGCTTTTCACCGGAAGCGTTTGATGACAAATATTACCACAACCCCACTTATTGCAGGAAAATCGAAATGTTACTTTAGCCTTTATATGGAAGTTAAATATTCATAAAGGTGTCATGGTGTAATGGATGCAATCAGTTAGAAAAAAGGATGTAAAGTATCCAATATTGATCTCCCCCAGTGCTTCAACCACGACAAATTATCACCCTTGGGAGGAGGTATTTTGCCTATAAAGGGAGCAGGCTGCTGTCGGGCCCAACAGTGTTTGACCCACCCGCTTGTGGCCAAGCCCAGCTTCTGCGCCAGCTGGTGGTGTTGGTGCTCAGGGACCATGCAGAGTTCAGGCTTGCTGCTTCAGCTCATGTGCGCCAGTGCAGTCACCTTCATTTGCTGCGGTCAGGCATGGAGTGACGACGCAGCTGCGGAGGGGACAGGATCCTCCGAAAGACAGCTGGTAGGTCAGATAACGCCGGGACGTATTTTGCAACGCAGAAATTACCGCAGCCTTTACTTATATATTCTCTTACTGTCATGTCTGTAGTTTTCCCTAATTTGTCTGCATTGAATTGACACTAAAAACGTGTCATGCATGTTAATTCAGGTCACATGATTTATTTAGAAAAAATGTGGTCAGGCGTATTATGCAATCAAAGCTATTTTCAATAAGTTTGACGAAAATTGAATTAGTCAGTGCGTCTTGTCCATGCCCAGGTGGAGGCTATGAATGAAATCCTAGGAAGGTTTCAAAGCAGGTTCCCGTCCCTCGAGAGGCGGGGAACCCTCCCGACGGTGAGTCCATCCTTAAAAATATCCTACTCAGATTCATGAATAATTATGAAGAGTGTGGACGTAATCCACTCAAAATGTAATAGATTTCTACTGTATGTTTGTAATTTCACAGTACACCTTAGTTTTACTGTATTCGGTTAAATGCAAATTATACGTATGACAGGCAGCCATTTAACCAACCCCTAACTGTGGAGCACAACATATGGCTTTAATGTGAACACTTGTATGGAGTAGGTCAGTATCACTGACTGAGTAAAACTTGGCAGAGTTAGTCATACCTGATCTCACTGGACAATAGTTGCATTTCTGACCAGAACTGACCCGAGTACATGCAGTCAGCCAGCTGATTTTATGCTACCGCTTTGAGCTGGAGTCTGAGGGCGTCTGTCTGTGCTGCAGTGTGGGGTGGCCCAGCGCTGCGCCGTGAGACTCGGACCGCGGATCGGGAGGCTCTGTGACTGCAGCCGAGGAGGTCACTGCAACTCCTACCTCCTCAAGTGCATCTAGAGCCCCTGCTCTTCCCCATCCACCCGGGAACCTCCTCGCGCATCAGACACAAGCACTGAGAAGGACATTCCTCGCTCTCATTCTGGCCCCCCCCCAGGGGCAAGGGAGCATTTAAACAGACGACAGCGGGCCACAGATTTCATCGCCAGATGATTCTGGCAACTTCCTCATCAGAAAAGCATTTTCTGCATGTTTTATGGTTTTTTTTCATTCTGGAAAAATCTATTGTGAAAAAAATCGCTGCATGAGATATGATACGTTTTTTTGACCAATTAACCCATTGTAATCATGTACACAATAAAAGATGTGTGGACTGTTTCCTGAAGAGTCAAGTGGACAACGTTCCTTGTTGAGTCGTTTGTTTATGTCAGCTGACTGGCCTTGTCTGTGGTTTGCCCAGCTGTACTCACTAATTCCCTACACCATCAGGTTCGTGCCGCCCCCCCCCCCCCCAAGCAAAACCACTCTGTCACGTTGTGTGTCAGTATCTATTCACAAACCTTCAATACTGATGGCGCTCCTGCAGAATATGGGCCTGAGTTACAGAAACCCCAGTTGCATAACTGCCACGTGCCTCCAGAGATGGGCTTTTCTTACGCTTCCTCCTGAAGATAATGACCAGAGTGAAATTACAGACACCCTGAGCCAATCGCAGACCTGTGGGTGGCGCAGTGGGAGGAGCCAGCTTCTGGATGGCTAACTTTACAGGACGTGCATGCGCACGAACACACTGCATCTGAAACACATGTTCTACCCCAAACATACATAAAGGAGAGCATAAAATCATGGCTTCCAGAGATTCACCCGAAATATCACTGCGAGTGGACAGACACAGAAGTTTGTGCATTTAACTGTCCTCTGTACACCGGTTTCACATTGCGGGGGATCTGCCTGGAGACCGCCCGGCAGGATGGGCTGCACATTCAAACAAATCCCAGTAAACGACTCTGCAAGTACTGTGGACGCTTAAATACCCAGGGACCAATTACAGGTGCACAAAAGCCATGTTGACTGTAAATAACACTATCGACCAAACAAACGTAAGGAGAGTGACAAGGTTGCAGGGATTCAATTGAAAAACCAAAGGACACAGAATGTTATTTATACATTAATCAGGCATGTTTGCCAAAATCAGCTTGCAAATAAAAACAGATTGAAAGATTATAAACATGAACGGACATTGGGTATTAAGGTAAAGATACCACTTAATGACGTCTTCTAATTTTATGCATCCATAGGGTTTAGGGTGAAGGTTATAATTAGGCACCACAGCACCAGACTTATACATGAAATTCAGAAGCTTTCTTATTCTCCAAGTAAATGTATTTAGAGAGACAATCTTATATTAGTCTGTCACAAATACAAGAAAAACATCAGTGTGGGCAATTATTAGGCAAATATGGGTTTTTTCTCTCTTCACCATCAACAGAAATAATGATTTCATGGTTTTTGTTATTCAGTCTATATGACAACTTTACCAGCTTTAATATCCTGTATTGTCCATTGAACCAATCAAATCGTTTGACCTGATCACATCCAATCTTAGCTGAGGCAGCCAGGACCACCTCACAGAAGCTGCTCTGAGAAGAGTCCTGCCTGCCATCTTGGGAAATCTCACACTTCAGTAAGGCCCAGTAGTTTTCAAAGGAGGCTGAGTCAGGTGGTGAAGAGTTGCAGGTCATTATTCAATCACCTTCCAGGCCATTCTTGGCCAATCCATGGAATGGTGCATGGGAAGGGTCATTGTCCTGCATGAACGTCATGACCTTTGTGAAAGATGCTGTCTTCTACTTCTACTGCTTTTTTTGTCTTTAAAGAATGTGTCTTCTAGAAAGTGGCAGCGCTGTAGGTATGTGCTCAGGCAGAGTGGGTCAGCTGGCTGGAGCGAGATTTTCAATTCGCGAATTTGCATGTATGTAACAGTTTTATTATTATTATTATTATTATTATTATTATTATTATTATTA
>JABFEB020000008.1:5948947-5962833 GCA_019775895.2 Stomatorhinus ivindoensis | reverse complement strand
TCTAAAATAGACAAATGAAAATACATTGTTGATAAGTGTTGCAAATTGTTTTTGGCTAGGGGCCCCACGGGCCCCCTGCACCCCAAGGGCCCCTGGGCAGTGGCCCCGCTGGCCCGGTCCGTAATCCATCCCTGCAGAGATGTGAGGCAACACAGCACCACATGCCACCTCGGTGTCAACCCATCACAGGAACAACATATTAGGTCTATATATTCCATTACTTTTCATGATCGGAGTTCATTCTCTTGCAACCAGAGAGAGGAAAAAAATACGCAAAGGATCTAGCTGACTGCCGTTCAACTGAAACATCACTTCTAATTATTCAACTGGAAAGTAAAAAGCAGACGGGTAAGGAACAAACAAAGGTATGCATGTCTGCCACTGTTTAAGCAGCAGAAGGTACAAAACATACAGTACGGCGCAAACTATAAAAGGAATGAAATTTACAAGGAAAGAAGATCATAAAGTGAGCACACCCGAAAATACACAGTATATGTCCATGTTTGTGATTTCCCGATAACTGTAATGTGATCATTTCAATGGACAAAAACTGATGACTGATATCTGACGTTTGAGTACTTTCCGTTTGCTTAAAAGAGGAGTGTGTTATTCGTACAGCACCTGATTATAAGGAATCTCTCTCTCTCTCTCTCTCTCTGACACACACACACACACACGGAGAAACACATGACAGATTTTTGGGCTTCACAAAAAATGTGCTTTACAGTTCACCCTTAGGGGTGCACTCCATATTATGCTAAAGTGCGCATTTCTGAAGATAATTACATTTAGCACCTCACTTCGCTGAAATACCAAAAGATTATATATTCTTAGTCACATTCATTTTTTTTCCGAAGCAGAGTGTGGCATGCAAATCGCAGAGGGCTACTCCTGTGATAAAAGAGAAGGTTTGCACCAGCAGGAATGTAGAATTGTATGTGTAATTCTGCACTGAACTGAGACATTTTGGCAAAAGAGAGTTTTATGGTTGCAGGAGCTGGTCAAAATGAAGTGTACTGTATACTCAGGGTGCTGCTGGAGAGTTTGGGCCCCATAAAAGCATATCATATTGGGCCCCCAACCCACTCAAGGGCCCTTAGCATCATCCTACCCCCCCCCCCCCCTTATGGCAGCCTTGAATACTAATGTCATACTATTCTGCTGCATCCTGGTCCTGCAGATGGGCTCATCATTATCTGCATAAATTCCTCTTTGAACTAGTGACACTTCTCTGGGCCAGGAACTTTGACCTTTTTCTCGTGCTTTTCAGTGAAAATGAGGGAAATATTTGTAACAATCATTTTGACAGAGCTGCCTTCTATTACAGAAGAAAATGTATATGCACTCTGTCTAGAATAAATTGCTATTTGTGTGAGAGTGTATTGTTTGTTGCCCGCTGGGCAAGAGGCTGGCAGCCTGGCATCATGCTGGATTTCACCTGAATTCTGCCACAGGCTGTATCAGAGACTAACCCTGGCACAAGATGTCAGGGCAGCGTGTCGAGCCCCATGTTAAAAAATGAATGGAAGAGTGCCATTGGAAAACTGTGGCATTTCAGGGGTCACTAGGTAAAAGATCTTAATGTTAGAAGCTGGACTGTGACATGGCAAATACTGACATTTGTTTTTAAAAGCTCACCATTTGCTTGAAAAGCCCTTTTTCCTCCAAGAACATTTGACAGTAAGTGAAACAGAACATTTTCCCATTTAATGTTCACAAGCAACCTTGATGACAATGCTGTGTTTACAAATAAGTAAATCATTCCGAACCTTATTCTGGGCTACTATCCACTATCCACTATCCACTTCCATTTCTCTCTCTGAATCTTCCCAGCAGGAGACAACTGTAATGCATCTGTAGATGAAGCTGAACAGCTTCTGAAGGAGCCATCCCTTCTCTATCAGTTCTGCCTGAAAGAGAGGCAGGGCAGTCGACCAATGGGAGAAGGGTACAAACTCACATGACTGAGTGCTATCCAGCTGTATGTACAGTATCTCACTAACTACCACGGCAATGAGCTCATGGTCCAGCTGTATGTATCTCACTAACTACCACGGCAATCAGCTCATGGCCCATAGTTTACAGCACACCCTTTGTACGGATTTATGAATCATCAGTGTTCTATGTGACCTTCTTGACCTGATCTCTGAGGATGTTTCTTTACTGCAGCTGGCATGATCCAGCCCCCAGGGGGGACTTGTGCTCCGGTGGGGGGTGGGGGAGTGCATATTAAAGGCATTACTGTTGGTTCTGTCGGCTAACCTTTATCCTTCCTGCCCTTCAGCTTCCACATTATTACATTTCACCAAAATAATTGAAGAACGGCCTTTCATGGATCATCATCCTTCTGAAACAGAGAGATACACTTGTTTGGCACAGAACATTGTTTCATCCGATCATAGGTCCTAAAAATTTGTCATGCTATTTAATCAGAGTGACGGTCATTCTGTGGCTAGCCTTCCAATTCTGCTCAACAGCAATTTACATCTACAGCAGTAAATGAGCAAGATTGGTTGGGTTCATTGTATTTCCTCACAGCTCTTAATTCCAAATCCTTTGTGACAGGAAAACTGGGTGCACACCAAGTCAATGGCAAAAAATTAGCGCCAACTAAGTTCGACAAACGATCGGCTCTCATCCCTTCCCGTTGATTATGAAAATTTGTGCTGCAATGCACCAACGTGAGGAGAGGTGACAGTTAATGTACAGCTCAATCAGAGAGCTCAGTTTCTCCAACTCGCTTTGACGCTGATTCAATATACTGAATGAGTCAAAGTATCGGCAACAGGGACCAACCATGTCTGACCATGTTACACACACGGGTCTGACAGACTGGTACCAGGTCTCATCAGCAGCCTGACAGCCTCCGATGGCTGAAAATCGGCTTGGTGCATTCAAAGCTTTAAGCAGTAGTAATTTTCACAGGACTCACAGCAATTTCGCAAACTGTAATATATTTGCACTTCATTGCCATCTTCATTCCTCCTCTTTGCAGCCTGTGATGAGTCATATAGAATTCTCCACCTTTCCTGTAGAAACATGATGTAAAATATCACATTGTCACTTCCATAAAGTTACCAAATTGCCTGTAGGTGTGCACGTATGTGTTAGTGGTGTGTGAGTGTGCCCTGCCATGGGTCGATGCCCCTGCTTTGCACCTGTAGCTTCTCGGATGGATAGATGGACTTCCACAACATGATTAGTAATTCCATATTTTATTTTACTTACGATGTAGCAATCAGTGCTAATACTGACTTCAGCTCTCATACAAAGCAACCAGAAGAAACTAATTTTCTGCAAACTTAATAATGGGATGCTGTTCTGCAACAGCTTTGATGCAGGAAAAAATCAGCAAAAATAATCTGCGAATCAGCAAACTTCTAAAATGAAAAAAAAACTTAATATCTGGTGGAGTTACCATCACTCTTGATTAGAATGAATGATTTGGATATTTTATCACATCCTCTTACTACTTGATTATTTAAACGGGAAAAAAGCTAAAGTCCTGTTATTTCCTGGCCTTTCCATAATTACTACTTTATGAGCTTGTTATGTCATAGAAAAGCCAATGTTGGACCACTCAATGGATGTTTTTTTTTGCCAGTAGTGACCTCTGGGCTTGAATTTTTCCCCAAAGAAAAGTGTTCCTATGAGACATTCATTCAATAAATAAGCCCTTCTCCTCAATACTGGCGCACACTCACACCAAAGATCAATGAGCAGGCCCAAGACATTAGGAACATTCCCCTGAACATCATGTACTGGTGTTAATAATAAATCATGCTATAATTACTTTGGGGGGATAATTGAGCCACAGAGTTTATTTAGTAAAATATATGCCAAATTTCATTTGCTAATAGATGAAGTGAGGACCTGATGAAATCTCCTGGAGGGTTGGAGCACAGCCCAACGTGCCACACTAAGGAGAGGCCATTTTTTATCACTGACTTTATCAGTGATTGTATTGTTGCTGTATCCTTTGAGGTTCGTTTAGTACCTCAGATTATTTTGGTGCTCAGTTCCTGTTTTCCATCATCAAGACAGTTTTATTTATGCTATTGATGTGATATTGCTTTAGACAGTATATTCCAGGAAAGACACTCATTCACCTACTCTGGAGGGTTAGGAATTGTATTCCATATATTGGCACTTCATTTAAAAACATTTTCTAACATGCCTATTGCCAACTACCAGGGATGGAAATTTTGACTTTAAGGCCTTTCCCAACTGGCATTTCATACAGGTGTTACTTATGTTGCAACACAACATGACTGGTTAGTAGTACAGTAATGACTGCCCAGCTTGATCTCATGGAGAAACCTAGAACCACGCATTTGGAGCTTGGTTCAGACATCAGCAGTCTACTACTAATATAATTTCTTAAGGACCCACCCCAGCATTAACAAATGAAAAGCCACCAAGTCTTCGAGGGTGAGCTCCCAGCTTCCAGCTTTCAGGAAAATACTGCCAAGACTCACCCACCTTCTAAAAATGGTCTGGGACGTTTTGCCAACTGAACTGGAGGTGCAGACAGAACAGACATTCAGGACTGTAGAGCTACATTTCTCTGCAATAATTACCCAACATCAAATCTGTACAAGTATAAAAGCTAAAAGTGCCTCAGGAAATCTACTGGAGTGATTCAGATTCAGACGACTGACCTTTCCATACAGGTATCCAAATGGCATGGATCTTGTTTGGTGCTTACGCCATTTGGATGTTGTTGGCTTATCTGACGGCCGTAAGTCTGTAAAGCTATCAAACTGTGATGCTTTAATCAACTTGTACTGATGCAGTGTAGGAAGTGTGAAACTAAAATACAGCAGATGCCATTCAAAGACAAGTTCTCACCCTCTCTTTACCTGTCCCCATAAGCCCGAAAAGGGAAACTCCGTTCTTCATAAACCTCTTCCATGTTCTGTGTCCATATTGAATGGTTCTCCTAAGTCCATATTTACAAATAACTTCCACATTGACTGCACCTTGCCTCCTGGAAGGGGTCAGGTCTGTACACAACTGATGGAGCATTAGATCCAGTGTGCATGTAGTGTGTGTGTAGTATGCCTGTGTAGTATGTGGGTAGTATGTGTGTGTAGTGTACATATAGTTTACGTGAAGTGTGTGTGGGTTGGGGAGAAGGACAGAAAATGGAGGAGACGTTTTAGCCAAAAGACATGAAAAAGGATGATGCAAGGCAGAGCCATCGATGCCATCCATACGGTGTAATTTAAGAAATAAGCATGTTCTGCCTCTGAATAAATAAAGCTGTCTAGGGCAGTGAGAGGGTTGGGAATGGGGGCAGATATGCCTCTGGAAGACCTCTAATTACCTCAAGATGACGCACAGGAACATCGAGGGGAGATGGGGGGCTGAGGTTTACTCGGCACTCAGCAGAACTGACAGGATAAAGCCAATGTCCATGAGGTGTGCCCTCGGGGCTGCAGCCCTGCAATAGGGAGGGAGAGCTGGAGAGCTGAGATGCATGTGGACCTGTCTGAGCAACAGGATCATCAGGAAAACTAAGAACAACAGAAGATTGAACAATTTAAATGTATAACTAGCACAAATTGCAGTAAAAGTGATCTTTCTGTGTCACGAAGCTTAGTGTATTTCAGATCTATGATTTATCCTCTTTTTCCCCAGCGGCTGGATCTGCTGAAATCCATTGTGGCATTACGAGGCAGAACGAGGCAGTACGAGGCAGTACGAGGACATAGAAGATAAAGAGCAAGATACTCAGGGCTGAACATAACAGGTTTACGTCGAGGTGTTTTATGTTACACCAGTCTGAAGCACTCTGGACTCCAAGCCGGCTTATTTAGGATAAAGGATTATCAGAAATGCCATCATGGAGCAGTGAAGATTGTGCCATTACATACGAGAGCCGTGCTTCCCAGCCCGGTCCTCGTGGACTCCCAGATGGTCCTTGTTTTTGCAAAAATGTGGCCGGTCTGGCAGAGGGAGCAAAAAGGGACCCCAAGGACCGAGCTGAGAAACACTGAGCTAGAAAGCTCAGAATAAGACAGAAAATTAAACACAAGAACTACACAAATAAAGTGTTCTTACCTTTCTTAGGGATTCACTGTTGCATTACAATGTGTTGCATGCAGACATGACTAGCAAATGAATTATTCAGTACAGTCAATATGGTTTTGACTTTAATGTATGACATGAAGGATTTGGGTTTAATAGGTTAACAGAGGATCATGTGCCACTGCAGGACCCTCGTAGGTTGTAGCACACAAGCCATAGGGTTCTGGCTTTGGTTCCTGAGCCTTTTTAAGAGCCCGGTAGCTTAGCGATATGGCAATGAGATCCTTCATCAAGCCTGACTGGCTGGCAGGAAGATTTATCAACCCAGATCATTCATCCAGTCGGGTTGGTTCAGTTGCAGTCAGGCAGCATATGGTCACCGATTTACAGCACTGGACAAAGGAGGAGGAACAGAATTCCTCTCCGGATATTTTGCATTTGCCCAGAAGAATAGAAAGATGTTTATTGTTAGTGGAAAAGGAGATAAGTAACAGAGGCTGCAGGAGCCGTGATGGAACACGGGAGAGTCACCCTGCTGAGTTATCCTCTAAGCTGTAGGAAAACTGTAACTGTATTGTTCCTACTGCCCATCATTCTGATAGATGAGGGTTGTGTCACTGGCGTATGAAGAAGACAAAGGCGAAATGAAAATGTGACAGAGTTTATTAAAGCAGGGGCCTCATATGCTAACAAACTGATCCATAAACGGGCAACAATTTCTTCCAAAACAATCACAGGCAGGACCCCTGTTTGGAAGCAGACGCTTTCATCACAACTAATGAGTTGGAGAAGAATCCCAGAAGATCTAGCGATCGATTTCTGTCGAAGAGACCATGC
Source organism: Stomatorhinus ivindoensis (assembly GCA_019775895.2). Lineage (NCBI taxonomy): Eukaryota > Metazoa > Chordata > Actinopteri > Osteoglossiformes > Mormyridae > Stomatorhinus > Stomatorhinus ivindoensis. The sequence goes on along the minus strand of JABFEB020000008.1, from coordinate 5,955,963 downwards.
GTGACAGAGCAGCAAGAAACCAGTCCAGACAGACAGCGGCTACCTGTCACCCCCCCACCCCCGCCGCCCATAAAATGATCTCTGCCCACAGACAACATTCAAACGAGTACCTCAAACAACTCAACCTTTGAACAACAAAATTAACATCAGGCTGGAGGCAAGAAAATAAGAAGAATATCAACTACCATTTCCCCAAGGATGCCAAACTAATTAAACACCCAGTTCAATTATAGGTCTGATGTCTCTAACTCCATCTCCAGGCCTACATGAGGAGGCGAAGATGTGGCCCAAATCAATCCCCCAGCTGCTTTAATCACATACCGTTAAAGACAAAACTGCTGCCTGTTTAAAGGCCATTTTTAACCAATTTCTTGCAATCGCACCAACCAGGATGACTCATTCTTTCCTAAGTAATAATGAGCCGCTATGTTGACCATGTGACTCACACGGGAGCTTCTGTAAGGACTCCTTAGGGCTTCAGAGCTGAAAAGTTGGATTGCAGGTGATATAGTGGGAGTAGAAGACTTCCATCAGGCCTGGAGTTAAAAATGGGATGTATAACTTATGGACATTGTGGCTGTAAGAGGGCGGATCAAGGCTGAGGACCCATGAACAGGATAACATATGGCGGATGAAGAGAGTGGAGCTCAACAGAAAATATTGTGCTGGCAGCCACAACTGGACATGTATCTGAGGCGGACGTGAGCCTGTCCTGCCTTCAGGAACATCCTGTTTTCTTGCTAGCATGGGCAATGCGGTGATGCTGTGCTCAGCGATGTCGCCTCACACCTATGGGTCCAGGGTTTGAGTCTTCGCCTTGGCTCTGTGTGTGGAGTTTGCATGTTCATTTTGTTGTGTTGTCGTGGGGGGGGGTATTCTAAATTTCCCCAAAATTCCAATATCATGCTATGGTGAACTGGATATTTCAAGCTGCCCGTAGGTGTGAATGGTGCATGAGTGAGACCCAGTACTGTGTTGTGCCCTGCAGCCTCCAGAGCCTCCGTGACCCTGAATAGGGTAAATAAGTGCCGAAAATGGATGGATGTTATTATCTCCAGGATAATGACAGAAAGGAGCTCTACTGTACCAAAACACTTATTTACATTTTAATATAATATTTATAAAGAGGGCTGGTAGAGGGGCTTGGCAAAAAGGCAACAGACATGCTGGAGCAAGGAAGCCTCAATTCATTTAGAGTTAATCTGGGCTAAAAGGTGCAAGACAATATCAGTCAGCAGTGTGGATGTGTGTTTTGCCTGATAAGGACTCCCGTGCAGCAATTCAAAGGTAAGCGGCTTCCCGTTCTTGCTTCCGAATCGATAGAGAAAATCGCTAGCATCGACAGTCACGGGGGAAATGTAGGACTGCAATCACGTCATCACAAGTGCGACATTTTTAATTCATCATCTTAGTCATCTACAAAGGAGGAGATGAAAGAAAGACAGTATGGATCAGCCAGCATTAAAAGATAACATTTAAATCCGTGTTGTAATGAATTATTACGCTGGAAAGTCACCTGCCTTGTACTCAGGACTTGCATTAAAAGGGCGCTTTTTTAATCTTCGCAAGTAACACAAGCAAAAAACATTAACAACGGCAACAGTGTTCAGGCAATTTCTTGACCCTAGCAACCGCTAAACGATTAGCGATGTATAATAATACACTTATTCGAGCATTTATGTTTCCCATAATGCAGGTAACTCTCTCTCTCTCTCTCTCTCTCTCTCTCTCACACACACACACACACAGCCTCACACACACTCCATGCCTTTATATCTTTATGGGGACTCTGTTCATTCCCATGGCCATAACCCTAATCCTAATCCCAACTATGACAACCCTAACCCCTACGCAGTCCTAACCATATAACCATAGCCATAAGAAAACAAAACAATACAAGACTTTTGGTATCTTTAGTTGTTTGATTGCAGTCACAGAATTTTTAAAATTGGGGTAAAAAGTTACAGGTTTTTATCTCATTGTGGGAAAATCTGTTCCCCACAATGTAATAATTACAAACACACACACGCATACACAAATTATTATATTTTAAATTTATTATATTTTAAATAACATGTTGGACAAATATTATAATAACTTTTGATAACTTCCAGTTTACACCCAGTCCAGGCTGACCCAGAGCAAAGTGACAGATGAGGTGCCACAGTGACGGGTGAGAATTAAGCCGATGAATAAAGAAAAACACCCCCCAGCAACACGACAAGCACCATGTAGCACGCTGTTGCATACAGCTTAATTTAAGACCTGCCATGCAAAGATGTAAACATTTTAAAATGGAGTTTGACAGCCATCAAGGTTTGTGACACTTAAAAATTGGGGGAAATCAAAAAATAAATATAATAAAAATATATTGAACAATGTTAAAGGATATTGTGGCAGGACAGAGGCAGTGGACTGGGTATCTGTTTGCATTGAACACAATCTAAAAGCAAGAGTTTGATTTAAAATGCATATCTACCAAAATATATGAATTTGTCAAACTTACTGCATGAATAAGAAAAACTGTTGTCACACGCTGAAAACCCTACAAGTGCCTCCTAGTTCTGGTGCTAGAAAATGGATCTCTGACAAATAAAATGATAAACATTTTACCTAATTTGATTTTAGAAAACACTTCATATGTGGACTTTCAATCTGAGTGGCACCAAAGCAGTGCGGCAAATGTTGTTCTCAACACAGAGTCATTTAAATTCTGTTGATATTTTAAAGGGAATGAAAACTTTCTCTCATAATGGGTCTAATCTAAAAACATCAGCAGCTCTTATCTAGATGAGGGGGAACGTCAAACACACGTCTGCCCTTAATAGTCTCGGCAGTTACATCACACACGATTTGCTACCAAAATGTATTTTATAAATATATTTTCCACGGACTGACGCTCCTAGTTTACTTAATGTAAGTACCTTTAAAAAAACGTTACATCAGATCGACCTTAATCACTTGTGTCAGACTCATAAGTGATTAAAATATCTTCTTTAATGTTCTGAAATACCCGCCCCTGGGATAATTAACGTTTTGCAAAAGTTGCTGAGAATACCTCAACTTCAGTGTCCAACTCCCACGAAAGGAAGACCTGCCTCCCACAAGCAACAGCACCACCAAACATAGACCTGATGCTCTGCACTGCACTGATCTCAAAGTAACTAGACGGTGACATTAAAGGGTTTCTACTTATCAACAAAAATGATTTTTGGGTATCTGAATGTCACAGAACCTCGAACCAAGGATTTTCGTTACAATCCAATTAGATCCAATACAAAGGTCAGTATTGGCAATATTGGTTGCCATACTGACCTTATAAGGTGTGACACAGTCAGCTAAGTCTGACACTGAATCATAAATAGCCCTCATGTCTGTTGAGGTGTAAGAGTGTGTATTAGATAGTGTTTGTGGGTTTGAGGGTTCATGTGTGCACAACAAATTTGGGGTGTCTGTACTGGCCTAACTTAGGTTATGGTAGTTTATGGTAGATTATGGTAGCCTGGGGTTAGTATTCTCAGCCTATTCGAGCCTCCCAGAGCAGCCCTGAGCATGCAGTCTGTCCATAACCAAAGGAGCATGCATGCCCTCCTTGGTTTCCAGGTGCTTCAGCTGATACTCAAGATCCTGGCGTCAGGTAATTAGACTCCTCCCCCCTCCCTCCCCAGTGTTCACCAAAGCTGCCTGCCTTCGTAGCGTGGGGTGGGGAGCGGGGGGGCACCTGCGGGTATTTAGCGATCATGCTAAAGTCCTATGGCAGCTCAGTGGCGACACTTGAAATTTTTGATTGGGATCGTATGCATGCAAACCCTTCACAACATGATGTTATTTGGACTGACGGGAGTGCAGCCCAGTTCAGGCGTGACCTTCAGGCACGGTACGTGGGCTCTGGTAAGGGGAGATCTGAATAACAGGGAAAGGCCCATAGACCAAACCTGAATTCTCAGTTCAGTATATGTGTGTGTGTTTGTGTGTGTGTGTGTGTGTGTGAAGCGCTGGGCCTTGTTCCTGTGTTGATGTTTCCAGTAAAAGCTGCAGATGAGGGTAAGTGGAAACAGTGAGGGTTACACTCCTGCTCTCGCTCCACCACATACAGACTGGGTCGCCGCAGTAAAACAATACAGGACTTTTGGTATTCACTCCAGGACAGGGGAATGCCCTCTTCAAAGCTGACCTCCCTCAGGTCACGCCCACCAGTGTCATCAGAAGCAAGACCAGCACACAGGTGCAGGTGAAGATGATGTCCAGCAGGTGGTGCTAACAGGCTCCCTGGGCCAGGGGCACCATACTCAACAGGATACAAAGAAGATCCAGTACTGCCAAGGCCACAGCCAGCAATGGCAGTGCAATGCCACTGGGACCAGGGGTGCCCAGCGCCGTCCAGTACACCCGCACACCCTGGGCCAACAAGTTCAGATTTTGGAGGGAGCGAGTTCCATTGTGTTTAAAAGCTTGTAAAATACGTCACGGAATTCACTTGAGCTCGTTTTCATCTATTGAAACAGTATATATTTTCATCTACCGAAATAGCGATATGCAATAGCAAATGTACTTATAATATAGTATAATAATCTAATTATTACGTAATTTATTTTCTTAGAAACACCAAAACAGCTACCTTATTGGAATGCAGAACATTATGGAAAAGGGGGGGGGGGGGCATGGGGTCATTAGGTCATGTCCAGTTGTCTGTTTCCTTTGTAAAAACTCAGATATAACCCTTTTAACAGATATAATGCTGCTATTGTTAATAATGTTTTATCAGTGAATAATGTTGTATATTGTAGCGCTTGGAAGACCCAGGCATCGCGGTGCGACAGAGGCAAGAGAAGACAGCTATGGTTAAGCGAGCATTCTTTATTATACTCCTTATTATAGTCCTTAACACACAACACAGGGGCTATTTACAGGGCTCACGAGCATGCCGGAAAATGCTAACAGAATCCGCTCTGCGGGGCCATCTCTCCTGTGGAGGGATTTTTCAAATAGTTTTTAAATAAATGGATGCATTAATAAATAAATACATTGCGAAATGTGGCAATAAATAAATTATAATGATATGAAATGTGAGCACAAATAAACCTAAATCTGTTAAAATTCTTTTTCATTTTGTTTTGTTGTTGTTTTATTTATTGCCGGTTTTCTGTTTACTTATTTATTTGTTTGTTCGTTCCTTCATTCGTTCATTTCAATGATGCCGCACATGGCGTGAAATAAGCATTGAAATGCAAGCTGTCACTTTCACCCATTAAGATACCGAGACCTCAATGATTGACTGAGTGCTTCCAAGAGACCCGCCTCTGGTGGTTGCAGTTTGGGGTTGTCCTGAATTACTTTGCTAAGCAACTTCACAGAATGGCGCACGTGTCCCAAGAGCTCCTGTTAGCAACTTAGATAGTTGTACCCATTCAGTAAGCAACTATGCTTGTGGGAGACGTATCCCAGGGCGAGATATGCCGCAGTCAGATATTCTCGTTTGTAGCCTGTTCCTTTGCACTTAGAACTGCCACCATTGCAGTTTCTTCCCACAGCCTTTCAGTTTGCTGTCTGGAGTCTGTTATACTGTTCTGTTATTTCATCTATAATAATAAGTATTTGTCTTATCAGTTAGCCTATAGTAAGCTCTTCTGGGGGTTAAGTTCTGCGGACCCCATATAGGCACATTCGTGTAATTAGATAAGGTAATTTATAAATCACTCACAGTAAGACATTATTAACATTAAAAACGGTAATAATAAAATACACTGTACATTACTATACAGTACTCTACAACTGTGCTCTCTGGAATGATCCAAAGAGGTTCTGAGGTTTTAGCCAAATCCTCAGGAGAAATAAAAAATATCATGTATTAAGGGATGACGGAGCAATTAAAACCATGCTTTGCATACGCCTCAAAGGACGGACGAACAATGAAAGCAGTTTCAATTTTACCATTTTTAGTTCGTACCGCGGTGCACCGCGAAATGAAATCGCGGGTGCAGGTTTATACCGTAAAACCAGTGTGCTATGTTGGAATAGTCTGTCTTGTGAATGATCTACCAATCAAAACCAGTATTCACTAGAGCCCTCCCTCAAAACTTTCATGGGTGAAAGTGACAGTCTACATTTCAAGGTTTATTATAGGCCTATGTCATGTGCGGCATCGTCAAAATAAATAAATAAATAAATCCTGCAATAAATAATTAGATAAATAAAATCAGGAAGACAAACAATTTTCTTAACAGATATTTTTTATGCTCACATTTCATATAATTTATTTATTACCGTTACCATTTCATAATATATTTATTTATTAATGCACACGTTTATTTAGTCCAAATAATCAATCCCTCCATACTCACCAGTGCTACAATATTACTGAAATTTTATTATCTAGCCGACTTTGGTCAGCTGACTGGCGTGCAATTTTCTTTTGGAGAAATGCACACGTATTTACATGTAGGCCTATGTAATACTTTTATTGCCTTATAAATGGTCTTTAGGGGTTGAAAACTTAACTAATTTTAGGTTTATAATGGAATAATATACATTTGCTGTAAGATTTTTTGTTTGAATGTGAGTCTGAAAGTCGTAAGAGTTGGCAGGCCTGTAAACCAAATTATGACCATAGCTGCAATTAACTGCGAAACCAAGCACTAAAGTTCAATGTCAGCCATTGTGTTTGAACAAAATTATTAAAAGAGTTTTAATCAACCTCCAGAAAACAGAAGCAGACTATTTCAGTCCGCTGACAGATAAGAATGTGACTCCCCCACGATGATTTTATGTTAGTACTGTACAGTGTAACATTGTTCAATATACGAGTATCAGTATCGTGTAGCCATACCAAAACTTTAAACGGTATAATTTGATCATTTTGCAAATTTCGGTAATGTTGTGGTTCGAACCCCGCCGGGTCCGTTGATGAGTAGAGATCCACACGGGAGACGTCGGAGGAGTTTGCAAGTGCCATAAGTTTATTAAGCAATCTGATTATAATCAGGGAGCGACTATCTGACATACATCCAGCATGTGCA
>JABFEB020000008.1:5925642-5939580 GCA_019775895.2 Stomatorhinus ivindoensis | reverse complement strand
AGCAGTCATCAAAGGGTTGGTAACCACTATCCTGTAAGATTGTTTTAAACCCCCCCCCCCCAGACCACACTCATACGAAACGGACAAATCATGAATTACATATTAACCTAATGCTGTTAATTCAATTATTAAGCTATTACTACAGCACTGCTTATTAATATTATTTGAGTTGCATTCTGTATAGTAAACATGCAGGCTCACATGGGAACGGCCCTAACACAAGGCAGACACCGCCCAGCCATACCGCACATCGCAGGTCTCTTCCCTTTCCCCATTATTTCATCCCTGGTTTTCTGGACGGGAACATCCCGGACCACAATCCCCTCAGCCATCTCCGTTATCTTCTTCATTATGGTTTGAGAATAACTGCAAATAAAATATCAGGACACACTTTTTTCACTCCTGTTCTCTTTATAAATTATACACTATGGCAGAACTGCAGAGAAATCCACACAAGTGCTGGAACTCTCCCAATTGCTGTTTCACACATTTTTTTTAACATCTAAATCAGTGTTCGTGTGTGTGTGTGCGTGCAGATGATGTGCCGCGAGATTGCCTGCTTCATGTCGTGTACTGCCTGGGATCCAGGCCCTGTTTCTGTATGTTAGTACGCAATTATCCTCGTTCACTGGCCATCAGATTGTCATAACAACTAATCCAAAGCAAGGTGACGGTGAGATTGAAGCTTATCCCAGAGGCACAGGACACAAGGCAGGGATCACACACTGGCTGAGATGCAAGTACATCACATATCCACACACAACAATTTGCATAAACCAGTTCAGCTACATCGCATATCCCATAGAACCTAGAAGACACCCACACAAATCCCATACACACAGAAACAAGGTGGGAAATGAACCTGCAACCTTGGAGGTGTGTTAAAGCAATAAATTATTCTCACTGTCTTGCCCAAATTCGATATTAAACAAATCAAATGTCTGGTGATCAGTGAAATAAACAGATGTCTTTCAAGCCGGACTAAGAATATCAACGAAAAGAGCAGGTGTGACACCCATTTTGGAAGGGCTGCATCACTCACATGCACCCAAGAAATATGTGGTTAGCCCAGACCATGGAAAGTGACAGGAGTCTATCAAGACTGGGACTAGCAACACCAGGCTGGACAGTGGGGAAGGCCTCCATATTTCTCAGGATAAACTCTCGTCGGGCCCGCCACTGCTTGTTGGTCTCACACTGGTTCCGGAGGGACTCTACCCAGCTGGCCAGGTGAGGGTTCTGTCCCAGAAATTCGGACACCACATCCTCGCCTTGCCTCGCCTCTGCCATCACTGTGAACACAGCACATTTCACATTACAGAAATGATTAACTTTTCAAACGTGTCGGGCTAAGTACGAAGAGCCTTGAAATTTTCCATGTATTCCCTGAAGTTTTAAAAATCTTTCAGCTGCGTGGACATTTAATCGCGTGCAAAATGCGTCTCTACAGTTATTTAAAAGCATCCCCCCAATTAGTATTTAGTAAAACGTACGGACGACATAACTGCACAGCTTTTACACGTTATAATTTTCATTTGGTGCGAAATTGCACATCCAGCCGCAAATTCAAAGTTCACATGTTGCAAAGCTGCCTGGCTCATATCAAATCATGCATATGCTTTTAAAAACTCCGTCCCCTACAGGCCGCGAATAAAATACATATTGAACGTTATTTAGAGTACGAGGTCCGACGTCCTATTCGGTTTCTTACAATTATCTCGATGCTAAATAATGAAGCATGTTTGACACTGACTGGCATTGAGGCCCGCGCCACGCTTCAACCCTCTTGGGGATCGCCAAATAAAAATTATATTTCTAGTAAACATGCAATGTGTAACGTTAAATTAAATAAAACAATAAGGAAGCAAGTTAGCTAGTTAGCTGCAAACTTCGCTCACCAACGACCAGTCCGAAACGCCTTAGCTTAGCCCACAGCCCAAAAGGCTGACCTACGAATTTCAAGTTGACATTTCCTTTTTAGCGGTGCAGCGAGGAGTCCAGCTCACGGAAGGATATTCATTTGGCTAGGAGTAGGACGAGGGAAGCTAGCCGGCGTAAACAAAACTAGCAGGGCAACCGTAACTAGCAGCGAGCAAACATCCAGCAACACACCTTGCGTGTTATTCTATATACGTACTTGGCCGTACTCGCGTTCGCGTGTACCCGTTTACGTCATCTTCCATTGCCAAACACTAGTTCCAATACTCAAGAACAGAAGTACAGAGAACGGTTAAAAAAAAGAAAAACCCGGATGTTGGTCTTGCTTCGCCCAACGAGACCAATCCCATGATTCACTGCGCCCAAATTTCGTTCTAGGCATGTTGGCGACAATCAGAAGTGTGAGCTTTGCGTTCTTGGTATTGAGAAGCACTAATAGACTTTCAGTGGAAATACTACATTAACCAAGATGCCCTGCAAAGCGGCCCAATCAATTTGAACTTAAAAGCCAAACTAGCATTCGATAATAAACATGTAATATACGGTTACTTTTTCAAATGCTTTAAAAATTAAGGCATGAAGAATGATATTTAGGTTTGTACACAAAAAATAATATGCAACGAGTCATCGTTTACGTCTCATAGCTATTAAACGTCAAAGGCGGAAAAACTACACGTACCAAAATTCAGCGGCCTGATATCATGGGCTAAATATGATGACGCAAGTAGGAATCGGCGGCACTGCGAACAACTAGCTAATTACCAATGATAGAAACAATCGTTTTGTTGTAAGGTCTTATGTTTCTGTGAAGAGTTGCAATCGCGATGATTCATGAGCTTTTGCTGGCTTTGAGTGGGTATCCTGGGACAATTTTCACGTGGAATAAACGGACCGGTTTACAGGTGAATCTGATGCGCTTTACATAGAAAACATCTCTGATGGATTCTGTGTTACTGTTTTCATCTGCATTACCAATTATTTTATAACAAATAGAACACATCAGATGACGAAATCGTAACAGTAGTTTCTCTTTATGGACACCACTTCAGGATGGAATATAATAGATATATTCATGCGTTGCTTGCGACTACACTGCTATAAGTTGCAGGCGAAACACTTAGTGTAATTTTGCACACAAGCTGAATGGCGTTTTTATTTTGTTACTTTTCTCCAAAGGTTTCTCAAGACCTACCGTTTCTCCATCCCAGTGAGACGAGCGTCCTGAACCGTTTATGCAAACTAGGTTCCGACTATATTCGTTTTACGGAGTTCATTGAGCAACACACCGGCCATGTACACCAGCAGGTGAGATTTTTGAAAACTCCATTATATAATTTATATAAAATATGAAGTTGGTACACCTCCCTAGTACAGTCATCCCTGGACGTTTAATTTTCACCGAACTACAGTTATTTATATTTGATCATGGTTTGGTCACCGAGAGTATGCAGAGTAATGCGATCGTCCTAAATCCGTATACTCAACTTAACTGTGGAACAGGAGCACCACCCCAATCAACCCTGTCAGGCTGGGCTTCATGGGATCTACCTCCGCGCTTTCTGCACGGGACTGGACTCCATGTTGCAGCCTTATCGACAGGCTCTGCTCGATCTAGAGCAGGAGGTAGGAACTACCCCATACATACAGTATATACAGACCATTTCCAAAATAGCTCTGCTTGTCAGTTACAACATCCCACGCTTAGCAGAAAATGTAGGTTTTAATGGGAATATGCAGTATAATTCTGATATTTTAAAATTCTTTTCAGTTCCTAGCCGATCCACATCTTTCCATATCACATGTGAATTACATACTGGATCAGGTAACTACATGTGACGTCTTTTAATATATGTGACCTTGAATGTTTTATATGACCAGTACTAAAATGTGGTGCAATGCATGCAGACATGGTCTTCCTGTTGCCCGTCAGTTTCAGCTCCTCTTCCCCTCTGTCATGGTGGTGGTAGACACGATCAAATCTCAAAAGGTATGACCTTCGCAACGAGAATCTATATCCTGTGCCATTAGCTAATTGTAAGTGTGAGGGAAGGTTATGATGAATTAAAGTGATGAGTAAATCATGGTCTCATACTTGTGGATTAGGTTCATGGGTGCCAGATTCTGGAGACTGTTTACAAGCACAGCTGTGGAGGACTGCCCCCAGTCCGCATGGCTTTGGAGAAGTAAGTGAATGTCAGTGACATGACCAAAAAGCACCAGAAAACAAGGATGTTTCTGCAGCGCAACATGTATGGAAACAAACTATTTGTGCAGGCATTTTTGTCCGAAGAGCCACCCAACCGGTTACGTTTCAGGATCCTGGCAGTTTGTCACGGAGTGATGTACAAGCAGCTGGCCGCCTGGATGCTGCACGGGCTGCTGCTGGACAAGAGTGAAGAATTCTTTGTCAAGCAGGGTCCCAGTGCAGGGGGGGGTGCTCAGGCCCAGGAAGAGGAGGAGGAAGACCTGGGGATTGGTGGACTCAGCGGGAAACAGCTCAGGGAGCTGCAGGATCTGGTAGGAGAGTGGTGGCGTTCCGAGTGTGAAAAGGCGAAACGAGGGGCTTTTCAGTGGAGGTGTCATTTAGTGAGATCTTTCGGTATCATCAAGAAGGCTTGCTCCATGCCGAATTTCCCTCAGAACAATAACTAGTGGTTGTTTTTCATTGTTTTGGAAATGTCATTTTCTTGGACAAACCAGTTTTGCTCCTCTCCTATTTTTTTCCGGTCTGACCGATGCAGCGACTCATTGAAGAGGAGAACATGCTGGCTCCATCGCTTCAGCAGTTCTCCCTCCGTACTGAGATGCTGCCTTCCTACATCCCTGTGCGCGTGGCCGAGAAGATCCTCTTTGTTGGCGAGTCCGTCCAGATGTTCGAGAACCACACCCAAAACCCTCCCCGTGCCGGTGAGAGAGCCAGCTGTCATGCCTGTACCATGGCCAGAGACTTTGACCTTTTTCATTTGCCATGTAACATTGCTTTTGACCATTCCTTCAGGCTCCATCCTGAAGCACCAGGAGGACACGTTTGCTGCGGAACTTCACCGACTAAAGCAGCAGCCACTCTTCAGCCTGGTAGACTTTGAGGACCTCATTGATGGCATTCGCAGTACTGTGGCAGAGGTATGGCTATAAATGATATGGCTGATTATTAGAATTGGTGGAATTAGAAGTATTAAAGAGCCAGTTTTACAAATAAATCCCTCTTTCTGCACAGCATCTTTGGACATTGATGGTTGAGGAATCTGACCTTCTGGGGCAGCTGAAGGTCAGTGGGTGGGTCCGGCACCAGACTGCTGTTCTACTTAATCCATTAAACTGCCATTTTGTTTAACGTTTGGGTGGCTCGTTTTGTCCTTCAAGATCATCAAAGACTTTTATCTCCTTGGAAGAGGTGAGCTCTTCCAGGCGTTCATTGATCATGCCCAGCACATGCTGAAGACTCCTCCCACAGCGGTCACAGAGCATGGTACGGCATTGGGACATACATAGCAGAACCCTCAGCAAAGATCTCGGCAAATAGTTGTTTCATTCAGATTTCTTTGCTCTTTTGTAGACGTTAATGTGGCCTTCCAGCAAGCGGCTCATAAGGTCTTGCTGGATGACGACAACCTGTTGCCCCTCTTACACCTCACCATTGACTACCAAGGGAAAGAGACCAAAGGTATCGAATCCCTTTGAGCTGTTATGTGCCAGTAGCAGCTGAAGGGTGTCAATGTCATCAACAGTCTCTCTACTCTGTCAGAGGCTGCAGGTAATCGTGAAGGAGCTACTCCTCCACAGGACATCTCTCCTCGAGAGCTTCCATCTACTGGCTGGGCGGCATTGGGTCTGGCCTACAAGGTGCAGTGGCCCTTACACATCCTGTTCACCCCCGCTGTACTGGAAAAGTGAGTGTGTTTTTATGTGCTCTGGCAAGCAGGTTGTCCTTGATCGTAGCTGTATTTCATGCACTCTTAATTCCAGTGGTCTACCTCTGAGGAACTCATCACTGTTCCCCAGGTACAACGTGGTGTTTCGCTACCTGCTAAGTGTGCGCAGAGTCCAGTCAGAACTGCAGCACTGCTGGGCTCTCCAGATGCAGAGGAAACACCTGAAGTCCAACCAGACCGACGCTGTTAAGTGGAGACTCCGCAACCACATGGCCTTCTTGGTGGACAATCTACAATATTATCTCCAGGTAGATATCTGAAGAGTATCTAGCACTTTCTTCTGGATAGTACCATTAACTTAGTAATTATATCCTGAACAGCCCCAGTTTGGTTCACTATAAATCACCCTTCCAAAAAACTATGGTATATGAACTCAAAGCGACCGTAGTGACTGATACTAAGATAAAAATCATGTGTAAACCACTGAAGGTTTTCACAGATATGTTTATGTAAGTGGCTTATAGGTACATTCAGCTTCACCGTTCCACTACCTCCCCACAGGTGGACGTGCTCGAATCACAGTTCTCTCAGCTCTTGCAACAGATCAACTCCACCAGGGATTTTGAGAGCATCAGGCTGGCTCATGATCACTTTCTCAGCAACCTGCTGGCTCAGTCCTTCATCCTGCTAAAACCTGTACGTGGACCTAAAACGGGAATCGGTGTCAGAGTAACATAGGAGTTTAAGTGAGGGAGCTTTGTATGTCCAACTAGCTGAAGCTCGGTCGTTTTCTCATCAGGTGTTTCACTGCTTGAATGAGATCCTAGATTTGTGCCACAACTTCTGCTCGCTGGTTAGTCAGAACCTGGGCCCTCTGGATGACAGGGGCATTGCACAGTTGGACATCTTAGTCAAGGTGAGATCTCCTCATTGACTGAATGCTGTAATGTTGGTAAAGGCAATTAGAGTTCGACCTCCAAACACTCATCGCCATGCATATTCTTAATCATCCTAGGGATTCAGCAGACAGTCCTTCCTGCTGTTTAAGATCCTATCCAGTGTGCGCAACCATCAGATTAACTCCGATCTGGCACAGCTACTACTGAGACTGGACTACAACAAGTACTATACCCAGTCAGGGGGCACGCTGGGCAGGTAGGGGTGTTTCTGATTGCCATGAAGGGTCCGATGGGGGGTGGAGGGGGAAGGGACACCACTGTGCTAATGTCATATCCTTCTTCTGCAGCTTTGGATTATGAGGTGCCACGTGCCTGACGGTATCTGTGACGTGTGACCTGCCACCCATCCATGCCTGACGGTATCTGTGACGTGTGACCTGCCACCCATCCATGCCTGACGGTATCTGTGACGTGTGACCTGCCACCCATCCATGCCTGACCGGTATTTGTGACGTGTGACCTGCCACCCATCCATGCCTGACCGGTATTTGTGACGTGTGCTTTCTTGGCGTCATGTGGGCTCACGCTGACTGTTGCGACCACTGACTGTCTCATCTTTCAGTGTAAGAGTGGCATCCAGTTCTTCACTGCAGCTGATGTTGTGTATAAATTGTAAATAGGCGGTAAAGACTAAAGAATGCTCTGGAGACTGAATAAAAACAAAGTGAAACAATCACAATTTATTTTTCCATAAAAACGTCAGAATTAAAACTATGTACATAAAACGCATGCACTAGACCTAAGAATACTTGAAGCGCTGGTCTGGGATCAGCTGCGGTTCAGGAGGAATAGTCATACTGGTACCAGGGTTGGGCTCGATGGTCCTGCTTCTCGCCACAGATCAGGCTCTGAATCAGCCACTCTGGGGAGAGCAGGGGAAGGTCCAAAGAGACGGCCCAGTTCTGCACAGAGGGCGGACAGGAGCGGTCCACCAGTACCACATCGAACGTACCCTCGGGGGGGTCTGCACATGAACACACATCAACGAAAGAATTCTCACAGTGACGTTTTACAGGAACTTCATTAAGGCATTTGTTCAACTAAGACCAGAGTGAACAACACTGCATTTTTTTTCCCACTAAAGATTTAATAGAGAGAGACCTCCCACCCACCTGAATTGTTACTATCCCCCTGATACTGGCATACAGAGGAGGCTCCCCCCATGTTGAGTAGGTCGGTCAGGAAGGCTGTGGGCTCTTCAGAAATCAGCAGAATCTTCATGGACTTGAAAGGATTCCGGCGAGAGTGCCTGGAGGAACAGACCCCCCCCCATTTTAAACAAAATTTATTCCTTTATTTATAGAAGTGGGAGGGTGGGGACAAATAGGTTCTTCTGCAATGTCAAAGGTCAGTCAAACTAAGGGCTCCTCCCGCAGTCCGATTCAGGCGTTCGGATTTACCACTCCACCAGGCTGCCGTCCGGACCCATCCCAGCGGGCAGCAGGTAGCTCCGGTAGCCGAGCAGCTGGTTGTCATGGCAGCAGTCCCGCACCCACATGTGGGATACACAGGGCATGCCGCTCGCCAAACACAGCAGATATTTCCGTGTGCGGCAGTGCTGGTCCGCGATGAGGATGCTCTGATAGGCCGCGCTACACTGGGGGCGGGACGGTGAGCAGTCAGCCTTCCCATAATCCCTTGCGGACTGCAGTTCAGCATAAGAGGGCGGCCCTGGGTGCTCACCTGCTGTTCGTTGAAGTCATGGAGAATGTACCCCCCTCCTGCTTCAAGCTGGGTCTCTGTGTACCGTTTGTTGTATGGAGCCGTCTGCACGTATTCTATTGGCGAAACGGGGCAGTCTCAAGCAAATGTCATGGTGATGCTGGGAGATTACATAGTGTGGATGGATGTTGGAGAAGCTGGGAGTTCAGCCAGTTCACGATTAGCATTCGGACAGTAAATCCTGGATAGGCAGAGGTGGGATGCAAAGCATAGTCGAAGACAGTCTCACCCTCCTCCACGTCACTCGTCGGCTGGTTGGCTTCACGGTCCAGCTCCGAAGAAGCAGTCAGCAGGAAGGCGTAGCCCAAGAAGAGCGAGGCACTCTGGGGAACCGGCCCGTGGGTCTCCTCGAGGTCACTGGGGTCAGAGGGCAGGTCTGTGCCGCTGCCCGAGGTGTTGAACGGGTCTCCACGCTGGCCTGTGCCAGAAAGATGGTGTGCAGTGAGGGGGGAGAGCCTGATCTCAAGCTGAGGCCACACCCACTTTCTCCCACAGTGAGTTTCAGCTACTCTGTGCCCATTCAGACTTCATCGGGGTGACAAAAAACTGCATCCCGCTTCCTCCTGGGTCTCGTACGCTCCCACACCACCGTGAAAACGGAGCGGCAGACATACCGGACAAGCGGTGAGGACGGAGCTTCAGTTCAAAGGCAACATCCAAATAAAAACAAAGGGTTCAAGACAATTTACTAACAGCCTCCAACAGGAAGACGCGTCCCATAGGTGACTGTAAATGAGGGGTGCATGAAGATGCTTGACGTCGGCAGATGTCTGCATCTTCATTCATTACAACATCACAGACTCAAGTCAAACCAAACATTTATTTAAAATGCAGTAACAAGTAAAATTCAAATATTCCATAATGCCATACAAAAGGGCATTTTAAAAATCTAAAAGTACGTAATCATAAAAGAATCAAGTACGTGACTGATTTTTTTAAAAAAAGCTTAAGATGTTAAAATGCGCATTGATCCTCTCAACGTCAATGTTCGTCACGAAGCAGAAAGCGTCTCTGCCGGGTGCGGATGAGCGCTGCCCTCTTGGTGGCCCGGGGTTCCCGTACCCGCTCTGGGCCCTGTGGACCTACGGCCTCGCTTGGAGGGGGTCCGTTCCTCCTCCGTGGAGGCAATCAGCTTCCTCTTCCCTGAGGGGCCTGGGGTTCTGGGACTGTCGCTGGAACTCCGGGCCGGGCTGGTGTTGACCCCCACGTTTCCTCGCCGCTTCCGTTTGCCCTCCACCAAATTATCTGCAACCGAAGCGCAGAATCCGTAGGATTATTATTGCACATGTTTTGTTGCTTAGCAAACATGGAGGCTTCAGGAAGGACCACAAGCTTCTCCCTCCCCAGGTGTCCTCCTCACCCAGGCTGATGTCGGAAGCCTTGGTGAGGGGCATGGTCGGCGGCTCATAGGGACCCAGGCCGTACTGCTCTCTCAGCCGGTTGCCCTGCTCCATGGACAGGATGACGGCCATCCGCCCGTACCATTTCCGCTGGCCGTCCTTCTCTACGCAGTAGAAGAAATCGGAGCCTTCCGTCTTGTGACCTCTCACGACACCTGGGGGGGGTCAGCGAAGGACGTAAACTAAGGGACGTGAATCAAACCAAGGGCGGCGAGAATTCATTCTGGGTTCTCGTCCCTGTGACCTCCGCACTGAGCTACCTGTGCTGAAGTACTCGTCCTCAGAGATCGCCGTGACCTCCGTCCCCAGAGGGATGGGGTCACACAGCAGGATGTCCTTCCCCGGCACGTCGCACTCGTAGCGGTCGTCGAAGAGCAGGCGGAAGCGGCCGGCTCCAGAGTCGCGCGTGATGCAGCCCGAGTAGAAGTAGCCGTTGGAGGACCACTTGGCCACGACGCGAAGCCCCACGAAGCTGCTGGAACCGGCACAGCCCACGCCGTCCGACGGGGTGCCCGGGGAGTCGGGGACGCCGGGACTGTCCTCTCTGCGGCTGAGTACCTGTGTGTAAGACTCGTCCTCTGGGGAGGAAGTTAGGGCGCAGCCTTGCGTGCCATCCCTGGTCAGATTCCCAGCAGCCCTGGGGGGGGCAAGCGTCAGGTCAGTAATAGTCAAGGTCGGAAATCCTCAGAGCGAGAAAGAGAATGTGGGCAACTATAAAGTCCAGGGTGTGCCCCCTGCGGCCAGGGCGGTGTCACCTCACCTGCTGAGGGCCCCTCGGGAGGGAGGCCTGCCCCGGCGACCCTTTCCACGGGGTGTTAACGGGGTGTTGTGTCGAGGGCCCGGGGCCCGCCCTCTACCTTCCATCAACTCCGAGGCTCCTGGCCCCCAGGGTGCCCCCTGCTGGCCACTCATTTTCCGGGGACTGGGGAAGGACAGACACTCTGAGACACACCCCACATACGAAATTGGGATTCAATAAAGCTCCACCTAGTGATGATCAAGTCCGTTATATTAATGGAGGTGGGGGGTCTTGCTGTATAGAGGGACTCTGGCAGGGCCCCACCTGAGGGATTTGGCCCCTCGGCCCATGGGCACAACGAAGTCAGGCTGCCTGCCGGGGCCCGCCCCCCCGCTGCTAGTTCCGCTGGTGCTGTGCTGCAGGCTTGATGCCTTGGAGGAGAGGGAGCTCACGTCGGCCAGATCGCCGGAGGTCATCGAGCTGCCGGTGCGTGACGGAGACACGTCGTTCTCCACCACGCGACAGTCCACCAGAGGCTCCTCAGTCTCCTGAGGACACACCAGGGGTAAGAGGGGACAAGGCCACACAGCTAGCGCAGATTTTGGGGATCGTTACTTTCCAAGTGGCGTGAGGGTGGACGTTCTCGGACCTCACCTCTGTGACCTTGCGATCCACCTCCTGGCCGTTTTCGTAGTACACGTCTGTGATGATGCGTGTGACTGTGGTGCGGACCTCGCGGATGGTGCGTACGTGCCTGCGCACCGCCTGCCCGTGGGAGGGCCTGGGGGGGGTCTCTGGCTCACCCTGTCCGCCCACATGAAACACACGCCCCGATGAAACAGGTGAGCACCAGCCCTTAGTCCCGCCCCCAACCTGAATGGGTTTGTGTCACTCACCTGCACGGTTGGGAACTGGGGCTCCAGGGTCTCAAAGCTGGTTTGCTGGGACACAGCTCTCTGGCGAAGCTGGAACAGGGGAGAGGGGAGTTCAGTCGGTGCGTAACCCGAAGTCCCCTCACACCAGAGTCTTCCACCGTCCAAGGCCCTTACTCTGCTGGGCAGCCCAGGTGAGGCATCGAAGCTGGTCTGCTGGGACACGGCTCTCCGCCCCGGCGGTGTTCTACTGGTTTCCACGCCGGGTGTCTCACCCCCCTCGGGCCTGCGTGGACTAGTCGGTCCCCCGGCGCCCCTGGGTGTGCCCGGAGGTTCCTCTTCCCGGACCTCGACACCAGCCACTTCCGTTGGTCTTGGCCCATCCTGCTGGGAGCGGGGGGACCGGTCCCCCGGCCGGCTGGGCTCTGGGACGCTGCTGCACCTGGGCAAACTCTTGGGTCTCTGAGCGAGGAGACCCGGGACGTCCCGCTCCGAGTCGCTCGTCTGGGAGAGCGGAGAGTTAAACAGGTCCCCCCTGCCAGAAAACAGGCAGCTTCGTCAGGACAGCGCACTGCCGACCGCAAGCTGAAGGACACGCCGGCAGCGACCTTGGAGCGACCTCGCCTTGACTTTGCGGCACGCCGCCATCTTCTCAGCTGAGGCGGCCCCAGGAGCTGCATTGTGTCCTCCATCCATCCCTCGGAAATAGGTCAAACAAGAGCCACCCACCACCACTGGTGGGGGCAGAGCCCCCCCAGAACCTACTTAGAGCCTTCTAAAGATATGGTACCCCGCGGGAGTGTCTAAAATGATATATATTTATACACACATACCCGCTACTAGTAAGTTGCAGCAGCAGACGGAGACAGAAATCAGAAGGTCAACAATCCTGACATCCTTAAATCATAAGGTCTCCACCTGGGAAAATCGGGTTAAGTTATTTTCGTGTGGTATTTTTATGGATACATTGTACATTTATCTTTATCGATTTAGGTTATAGGTGCTGCATTTACTCCTTTTGTTCTGTTGATTTTGCTGCTGTGACAATGCAAATTTCCCAACTGTGAGATTAATAAAGATGATCTTATCTGATATACAGGCATAGAGTGGAACAAAAATAGCACTGCCCCACCACAAGGGTGCTATATACAGACAGCAGCTGCAAACAGCAAGTGACAAGGGGAAGGTTTTCACAGCATTTAAAAGTGCAAACACACAGATCAATGTGAAACGGGGGGGGGAAGACACATGAGGGTGTATATACATGGTGCAGTGTGAATGCAAACAGATACAGCAGCATAAAAGTGGTGGAAAATATAGTGGAACTGAAGAGCTAAGTAAATGATACATTGAAGCAGCTGTTCTCCAGAATTAAGTCATCTAAAAACTATAGGCATGCTTTAGTTTAAGGGATTATAAATCATTAAGGCTACATTCCTCAGGAACTTAAGGTCAACAATAAAATCTTTACTTTTTTAAAAAGTAATAATTTCTGAATTAGGTTTAATTATGAATAACCAGCAGGGGGTGCTGCAGTGCAGATAAAACAATGCACAGTCATTCTGTTGGCAGCTGGGAGGATGCAGGCTGACTGGCATGCAGTCCTGCTAGGATTTACCTGGTGGGAGTGCCAGGCTCACTGGGAAGGGCTTCTGCCTGCCTCCGCACTTCACAAACCCGGCTGAACACCGACGGGCTGGGCAGGGGGCTGGAACAGAGACATCGGGGTCACCGAAAAACACCCCACATGTAAAAATCATCTGGGAAGCTATTTTAAGTGTATTGATTGCTGTCATTTTCCGGGGGACGACCCTCTCTCCAGACATACAAGAGACATCAGACAAATGACTCGTCACCCTGGAAACAAGGAGTCCGAGCGTGAACGTCCACCCAGCTGCCGTGATTCAGCAGCCGCACTGAGCAGCCAAACGGAAACGAGACCCTATATAAATAAGCAGACTAGCTTAGCAACTGCTGTGCGTTACCTGGTTACGGCCTTGACAACGGTGGTAACCTTGGAAACGGAGACTTCATTGTCTGATAACGCTGGTTCTGAGGGGAAAACAATGAAAACAAGTGGTTTTACCAAATGATATCAAGTGTAGAGTACTTAACAAGCAGTGTTTCAGGTGGGAAAAGAAAGAAGCGGGTGTTTCTGCAGGGAGGGCCCGTTCTCACTCTGCAGGCTGAAACGCTCGGACCCAGAGCTGGTCTCCTCCACTGGGGTCACCAGCTTCATCCTCAAACTCAGCTTGCCATTACGCTCCGATTCACCCAAGTTTGAGTCATTCTTGCCATCCTCTCCGCTCTCCTCCACTGTAATCGCACTGGCTGCCATGGCGACCTCCGCACTGACGTCACCCGGCAGCCGCTCAGAGAAGGGGCTCATTTCTGCATGAGGAGGAGTGAGGTCAGAAGAAAATTTTAGAAGGGGCT
>JABFEB020000008.1:5900419-5915573 GCA_019775895.2 Stomatorhinus ivindoensis | reverse complement strand
ATTTGCTGCTCATTTTTCTTTTTTGTAGCACTTTGAGATTGTTTTTCAATGGAAAGTGCATTAGAAATAAAATATATAATTATTATTATTATTATTATTATGAAGTAACTAATATAAATCCAGACGAGAACTGGCCTACATATAACAATACTACAAAAGTATAGTATGGATGCCAACATAGGTATTAAGAGTCAGTAATTAACTCAGTAGTTAAATCCACTCGTTTTTACATGCAATTAATGTCAAATTCAGCTTCACAAAATAAGGGAAACATCTGAACAATTATTTCAAATTGAACAGAAAAACAAAGAAGCAATATACTTTCTCGCTTTTTTTCCTTCAGCAAAAATACACTGCAGAAAATGAATATCCTCATGAGGTACGTGAGCAACAATTGTAAAGTGAACGTAAGATCATGAAGGTGACGGATCGTCTTCCTTTTTTGTATTACAGTCAGTCAACAGATAGATGATAGATGATTGTTAACATCATCGATGCGGTCCGCATACTAATGAGCAGCTAAACCTGGACACACCATAAAATCCAAACAATTGTGCCTCCGAATTCGTATTAAGTCTTGGAACCACTGGAATGGATTATATAATTTCGAAATAATAAGGCTTCGATGAAATTAGACGAGGCGTGGGCGAGGTAACGCCGGGTCATCACCCCTCGCTTCATCATCCAGTCCTTGAAAAATATCAAAGTTCACGTCAGTGTGGTTTTACGTGCGTGGTCTCCCCAGTATTACCTACAACCATGTTTACATCCTTGAGCCACCCTTTTAACAGCAGAGAAAATATGGGGGTTGGGTGGAGGGTGGGGATAAAATCCAGAGAAATTGGCACAAAATCGTTACTTAAGAACATATCATAAACATGAGTCAGCTGCCCAACGCGACTATACTAATAATACTGACTATAATAACAATACTGACTATACTAACAATGCAAATAGGCTACCGTCGTTTCATTTTGAGGACTGAACAAGTTTACTCCACGCCCGAAACACAGACCTGACCTGCTTGAACAAGAGAATAATTTTAGAAACTATCCGTGTGATGTAGCGCACATTATAAAAGGTATACAGTGCATCCTATCCATGTATCCATGCAGTCAGTAGGCTACTGAAAATGGACTTCGTCTATGTAGCTGACACCCACATCATGAAATGCGTAGAAGATAAAAGAAGGAGAATATCGGTTTTATAGGCGAATCAGTTTGAAATCGCAGTCGTCCTTGAACATAAATCCGAATAAATCCTTAAACAATCTAACGACAATAAGCATATATTAATCTAAACATGATGGCTTCGCTTACCTTTGAAAAAAAGTTAATATGGTTTTAAGCAGAGTAGGTTATCGTTCCTTCAGTGCCGATTGTTACTTTAATACAATGTCTGTATTAATTTTGCTTCCCGGCTGCAACTGGCTTGAACAGCAGTGCCTCTCTCTCTCTCGTCTCTCTCTCCCTCCTAGCTACTCTTGGGTGTGGGATACATAAGAGCCACTTAAAGATGCAATGGCATTTTTTGATGTGTGAGTATGCGGCTGCCTTGTTCATAACAGCCCGTATGCTGTCACGTCTTGCAAATTCAAGATTCATTGTTAGACAGGACAGCCAACAGACCTAAGAGGAACGACAACCAGGCGGTATAAACTCAGAATTTTGTTCCGAAATGTATTCTACGTACAGTTTTCCCTTTGTGGATCTATTTTATATATATACAACCGTGGTTTATTATACTGAAAAATCTATTGTTGGTTTCCAATTAACATATAAATGAGTCGTCTCAGCCCTGCGTACCAAAAGCCCATCAGAAAAGACGTGACTGTGGGCAAGACCAACGTCGTCTTTCTTTCTTTATTTATTTATTTTGCCAGACGATTCAAAAGCTAAGGCCACATGCAAAACATAAAAGCCTGTTAAATTGTTTTCGCTTCTTTTGTCCAATAATGGAGATTTGTGAGCCACTGTTGTGCCTATGCGGTGAAACAAAGTACCCTTTAGAACGACACTATTGAAATTACAAATAATAATTCAGGATATCATAGAGCTAAAATACAAATGTGTAGCATAAAATCACCGATTCTGAATAATCTAAATGTTTTGCGAACCTTCCATACACGATATAATCTGAAAGGTTGCTATGGTGACAGAAGCACTCCTTTCTTGTTTCCAGGGATCTTTATGAATTATGGCGTTGAATGGTTTAATGCTCAAACTTTTTTTTTTTTTTTACCATGCTCTTTAGGTGTTTTAAAGTATCATTAACTATAAATTAATGTCGACTGTAATATTACAGATTATATTATTTCTAAAAGGAATATTATTTTAAATATTTTAAAATAAAATAAAATCATATCAAAATGAATAGGGAAAAGCCCTTGACAAAATATAACTTCATTAAGAAAGTCAAACTGGATTTTGAACAACAGGAAATTAAGTAAATTAAGTCACTTGACTTACTTCTATCCACAACAGCAGCTCTCTGGCAACAAAATAGATTCCCTAACCCCAGCAATAGGTTTTTGTCCACATGCTTATATTTCATTATGTATCTTATCATATTGATTTAAAATACTATAATTAACGCTTATGCATGGTTTTGTAAAAAATATCTATCTATCTATCTATCTATCTATCTATCTATCTATCTATCTATCTATCTATCTATTTGTTTGTCTTTCTATCTGTCTATCTATCTATTATAATTCTAATTAGAAATAGCAATATTTAAAATCATGTATTAATATTTGGGATTGCAAATCAACAGAATGAAGTATATAATTTAACATGCAGCTGAATATTGGCGACTTTCGCCATCTTGCCAATCCTTTCTTTTACCCTGATGCAGAATGATGCACTGGGAGGCACTGGGAAGGAGGCAGAAGACACCCTGCCTGGAAAGAAATCCATCAGAGAACACACAGTCATACACAAAAAAGGGCAGTTTCCAAACATTAATTCACCTGAACCAGGCAATGGAAGAACCCCATCACATGTGGAGAGCATGCAGATTCCCAGCACAGCACTAGGAGCTCACAACATTGGAGGATGAGGCCGCAGTGCAATCCAATCAGCCATCCTACAAATAATATGGCGTATTAAATAATTTTCGGTTTTAACTTTTGTGGTCACTAAATGAATAAATTAACTAAAAATTGTTTAACATATAGCACAAGGGGCGTCGCAGGGGCTTGGACACCCACATATTCAGGGGGCTCAGGATTTTGTCTGGGACCCAAAATCCTCCCTGCTCTGCAAAATCAGCCCAAGGTGACATTTTCGCAGGGACCAGGATCTCCAACTAGGCCCCCGCATACAGCATTTCAAATAACTTATTGAATGCTATTTCCTGTCACCAGGGATGTATTCTGATGCGTACGAACATGCTTTGCCCACAAGCAGCCCCATCTCAACCTTTTCGGGGGCCCCTGGTAAAGCTTTATTTTGGAGTCCCCCCAGCAGGAAAACCAATGGTCACTTCACTTCCTGTGAACACTGGAAATTCTTCAATCTTAAGTAACTGCCTGTTTGGCCCACTCCTGAGTGTGATGCTGGTGTAATAGAGACCATAACCACCACTCCTGAGTGTGATGCTGGTGTAATAGAGACCAATACCACTCTGATTGTGATGCTGCTGTAATAGAGACCATAACCACTGATGAATGTGATGCTGGTGTAATAGAGACCATAACCACTCTGATTGTGATGCTGGTGTAATAGAGACCATAACCACTGATGAATGTGATGCTGGTGTAATAGAGACCATAACCACTGATGAATGTGATGCTGGTGTAATAGAGACCATAACCACTCTGATTGTGATACTGGTGTAATAGAGACCATAACCACTCTGATTGTGATGCTGGTGTAATAGAGACCATAACCACTTCTGAGTGTGATGTTGGTGTAATAGTGACCATAACCACTGCTGAGTGTGATTCTGGTGTAATAGAGACCATAACCACTTCTGAGTGTGATATTGGTGTAATAGAGACCATAATCACTGCTGAGTGTGATACTACTGTAATAGAGACCATAACCACTGCTGAGTGTGATGCTGGTGTAATAGAGACCATAATCACTGCTGGTGACCTGCCAGTTAACACATGTGGAAAACACAATGCTTAATATGATGTGGATTTTTATGCTAGGAGTCCGTATATTGCACTGTTACAAATTGTAGACTATGGACGCACTAGGTCCAGTCCATTGCATCAAATCAGCAGCATTTTGGATTTGATCTGATTAAGAAAAGATGCTTGACAGGGCGGTATATCATTCGGTTCTACAGTATATTCGTTGGATGGTTTTTAGTTTCTTTTAAAATTATTTACAAACGATTCATGCATTAATTTACATTATCTGCTTAAAATTTGACCGGGAATATATATCCAAAGTTCAATGTTATTCCAGCAGGTGGCAGTAGATCGTCTTGTGAGCTTTCAAGAGTGCTGACTCACTGAGACAAGCAACGAATGCAGAGAAAATACAGCAGCGTCGATGAGGAGGATCCAATGTGATCGATTACACAAAATTAAGGTGCAGGCACAGCTGCCTCACATCAGCAAGCAGCCAATGAAACGCTTTCACCATATTCAGGGGCGGGGTCGAGAATCTCACCAGATCTAATTAAAAAACAATTTGTACGCGAGGTCCCACCCTTTAAATGTTCTGCTCGTGGTTTATCCTAAATATTTCCAATAGCTCCGTTTTGGAAGCTCTCCGAATATGCTTATAAATGTACATTGCTTTCACTTTTTCAGAAATATTAGATATGGCCAACTCAGAGTTATGATACTTTTACATTAAACAATGCTTCAATTACCACTTTTTTTAAGAGGGACACATTACAGAAATCTTTGCATTCGCTGCCAAGAATAAGGCCCTTTGTTCCTTGGGTGATGCAACATACAAAACAAAAATTATGTAAAAAAGGCATACAAAACAACATATTAAGTAATTATTGTTCTGTTATATGCATGGATACGGATCTAGATTACTGTCATACATTTATAGTTTCTAACCCCCGTATCTAATATTAAGCCATATCATATAACAGGACATATCCTTCACATTAAATCTAGATAGAAAGCCAACTTGGTATTCACTTATCTCTTTCTTTTCTTTTTTTGTAGCCGTCATTTATTATTATTATTATTATTATTATTATTATTATTATTATTTTCTGAACGTTCCTCTGTTATTTATAGCCTCGCTTCCTTGCTTCCCCGGTCTGTCTTGGGCTCTCTCTTTACAATTATTCCTTTCTCGCCTTTCCTCTCAAGCTTGGATAATCGCCCGGATTTCTCCGCCTGCTGCAGTGCAGATACGATCACTGGGGAGCACGAGCGGGCGTCAGATCGCTCCTGCATCTCCCATAAAAGCCAAAGACGGTGACATTCCTACATCTCGCGTTTCAGCTTTCCGTTAACAGCTTTTCTGCCTTGTCATTCAGAATGTACAATTGGAAACGTTTTTTCAGTTTAGTAGTATTGCATTTTTTTACTCTGCATAACACGGCATGATTTACAGATAAAATATAATCCCTGTTTACTTTCTATGGAGCCTATCATGTTGTGCTGAGGAAAACTAGTTCTTTCCAGCCATTACAACGTATAACCAACATTGTATTTTTTTTCTTTGACATTCATGACACAATACTGGAAAAACATTGCTATTTCTCTAACTTGGCAAGTTTATATGCATCGAATTTTGTTACAGTTCAGAAGTAAGATGAGCACAATGGCAAAAATTGAATTTAGAACACACGGTTTTCCTCATATATTCACGCGATATTTACATATTATTTGAGATTAAGAGTGCCATAGTCAGTTAGCACACCTTGATGTAAACATCCTCATATTAAAAGCATATCGAGGGTTTAGTCCTGCGTAACCAGCTAGGCAGAGAATCTGAGATGAGGGCAAAATAATCTCGTAAACCTCGTTTAAAAAACAGAAACAAAGCAGAAGAATATATTCAAGTTAGCTTGTCCAGCTGCTGGTTTGGGGTTGACCGCGTTGTCTCAGGACTATAAAAATTTTCAGCAGTGCTGCATGCGTTTGGCAGGCGTGGCGACAACAACCACGTCGTCGCGAGTTCTTATCAAATAAGGTCCCTCTAATGCGTCACTAATGCAATTCTGTGACACATCTTACATGGCGATGGCGAACAGGTTG
Source organism: Stomatorhinus ivindoensis (assembly GCA_019775895.2). Classification (NCBI taxonomy): domain Eukaryota; kingdom Metazoa; phylum Chordata; class Actinopteri; order Osteoglossiformes; family Mormyridae; genus Stomatorhinus; species Stomatorhinus ivindoensis. The sequence goes on along the minus strand of JABFEB020000008.1, from coordinate 5,909,386 downwards.
TAAGATTTTGTGCTGACTGCACTGTAACTATGCTCGTGCACATTTTTGGCAACATTACAATGCACAGATGTAGAAATTCCTTTTATCAATGTAATTCTATAGGCCAATTTCATTTTGGTATTTCGGTTTTTGACATATTATTCTGACAGATTATTTCTGAACACAATTCAACATTTTTATGCATCAATTGTGAATGAGTGCCATTCGTACCCAGCTAGTTCGCTCTCCATTACAGGGAGCAAGTTGGGGGAGATGTAAAGAGAATTTCCCCACGGGGATCCATATGGTATAGGTGGATATACTTACGTTCTTTACTTGTCGTTCCAAATATGATTGAAATATTATATTTATTTGGTAATACCCACATAATATGTATAAATATTGGAGAAATATTTGGTGATTATCTGAACTGAACTCAAAACGATTATTGTCATTTCGCCCAAAATCAACGCTCTGTGTTTGGATTGGTGAACACCGATTTCCAAACACTCCTCCAGTAGGCTGGTCTCCTCGATCCTTAGCCAATCACAAAGGCCAGATGGTTCCAAACTTTATCACCGTGCCACTCCCAAGTTCGCAGTGCTCGTGGCAGAAGTTGTCATGGAAATAGAAGAGGATCCAGCGTCCTCCCGCAGAGATGTTGCCATGGAGATCCCAACCCGGGATGCAATAGCTGTAGCGGTGCAAGGCGCGATCAGCGGAGATCTGGAGCCCGAAGAGCGGAGCGGGGTTGTTCAGCACCTCGGACAGCACCTGAATGAGGGACCACCTTTCTGTCAGCGGAGATACTACATGCTGATTGTCATCGGAGAGATCGCGACAGAGCACCAACTCCGAGCTGTCAGAGAGCATATTGAACAGGGTGAGAGACTTCTCCGCCAGCACCACTAAAACATATAGGTAGGGATGTTTATCAACAGAAATTGCACATGGCAACTAATAATTAGCACGTGTATTGAGGGGATAGACTGCAGCACACAACCAGAAAAATACAACAATATCAACGTAACTTAATGTCTCAACAACGTTATTTAAAAAAATAAATAACTCGCAGTTGTATTAAATTCTGAAAATGTAACAGTACGTAAGATAAAAGGAAGAACTATGAAGTGGCAATCGACTGGAACAAAAAGTATCACACCAGCCAAAAATGAAAGGATACCAGCATCATTTATTACAGCTAAGTATTATCTAAACTAGTAATATACACGCTGTTCTAAAAGCTGCGACACCTCTTTGATACTCGATCATCGTTCGAATCGGGTTTTGTTATAGGAAGTTATAACTACGCGTATGTATGACGATGAGGATATTGCAGTGGCGCTGCCGTAATTCCTGGACTTGTTAAAAATGCGTAATGCGTCGCTGCTGGACAACTTCATCTATCCATACGCTGCATCATGTCTCAAAACGCTTTAATCGCGATCTTAAATATGATAAGCCAGGCAATGTCATCTCGATATCAATATTTTGAGACGAAGTCTTTCTTGTCCTTAGAATGTGATGATAAAAACGTCTTAATAACCATGTTAACTGCGGTGAAAATGCGGGAACAAAAGCTTAAACATCAATGGACGTATAAACACAAAAAGATGCCGATAATGTTTAGAATCTTGAATAACTATACTCTGTGCGAGTGTATCCATTGTTTATCAAGCGTCCATGCGAAATTTGAATTTAATTTGACTTTGGCTTGTATTTAACGGGAAAAATGTAGCTGCTGCATGTATCCAGAAGGTTAAGGCGCATATATATCCTAGTAGATTTGCATTGATGTGCATTTTAGATACCCAATATTTGTCATATATTTATGCACACACACATTCATATATATTCACACTAATATGTGTGAATTCTGTTTAGAATTACCCTATTCCAATTGTACCTGAATATTTGTGCATGTTTGGCTTTGTGCGTGTCATGGTGATTAAGGTCAGTGGTTCGTTCCGGTACCACATGGCGTGTGTCATGCATTGATCCACAATCTCTAGTCCTTAGACTGGGGCTCCGCTGAGCGACTGCACCCATCTCTTCACCGCCCAAACCTTGGGGGGGATAGATAGAGGACATGGCAGTGGGTTTGCATTTTGGCTGCAAATTACCACCCGGCAATACCGTGTTGCCATGGTAATATGTGAACAAGATGGAGGAGAGCTGCACTCTGTCTGTGTCCTCCGGCGCTGGGGGGTAAGGCGAGGGGGTACTGTACCAGCTGGGCCTTCTAATGCAGTGTCAGCAGACCAGCTCTTGTCCTGCCACAGGATGGTCCTCTGATGGATCACCCACCCCACCCCCCACGCCAGGGCGTGCTGGCTCTGCGCTCCCTGTGCCCCCCCCTGCGGATTTAAAACACGGCCAGCCCTCCCCAAGGACTCCCCTCCCAATAATGCTTTCCTTCATCAGAAGACAAACGGTTCTTTCTTTGCACGAGCGCCGGTCGTGTCAGGAGCGAGTCATTGGATCGCTGAGAATGGAGCACTTCTTTATCGGCTACGCTGATGTTACATACTCAGGGACGCAACAGTCACGTATTTCTTTGCCAGAAACTCATAATTCTGCTGACACCTCTTTCTTGTCCTGTGACAGGTTTGACAGTGATTTCCCTGTGTGTGTGTCCAGCTTCATTAAGATGGACCATAATGCCATGTGTGGCATGGATAGCAGATAACTAGTTATATGCTTACAAGCACCAGAACACGGGACTGTTTGGCCTCTGTTTCCCGAAGCAGATTATCAGCACCAGGGCCTTCTTACTCCTCAGTGAGAGCGAATAACCTTACGCACTTCCTCAATAATTTTTTCCTGGCAAGTCTGGCACCTCTTGGGTTTCTTCTACATAACCAAAGCATGCGATATACCCATGTTCAAGGGCACTGTCATACCATGCTGCTGTGAGAGGCCCTGACCTAGGCCCCCAGGGGGCACTCTGTCACTTCGTTCCTGCGTATATGTCAGGGCTAATCAAATCGAGGTCCTCGAGGTCCAGCACTGCTGGTGTTCCAGCCTTCCTTTACCTATGAGACGGGTGTGAAGCCGCTGACCAATCAGAATCAGTAATTATTAAACTACCTATCTGGGAGACGTCCTGGATTTGGAATCGAGGGCCAGTTTTGAAGAGCCCTGCTGTAGGTAATGCTGGGGGCTTGCAGGAGGCTTTAGTAGGTATGCAGAGTAATGCAGTCTGGGTCCCCCAGGTTATCACAGCTGAAGCTTGTGGGTTTAGTGCAGCTTCCCTTTTAAGCTCTAATTTGGCCTCTCGGTTCACCATTGACAAAACTGCATTGACTTCAGTGATACCTGTCTTAGATAAACTGAATTCCCAGTGTAAAAAAACCTGGGGGATTATTAATTAGTAGCACCATCGTATGCTTAGTCAGGGGAATTCGTGCTCCCCGTGGTAAGCGTGCAGAAGCCGGCATTCCCGCGTGTCGATGGGTTGTTAAAAACACCATTAAAAACATCATTATCAGATTAATCTGTCCATAGTCATTGAGTTTAAACTAGTAGGTTTCTGCCAAGGTGACGTCCTCCGTGAAGGGAGCCGTGAAGATCGACCCTGGTGGCATCCTAGGGAATAGGATCCTTGGTGCTTTGATGCCATTCGGGGATCGATGACAGGAAGTAGCCAGGCACAGATACAGCATGGACCCGAATTCAGTAACCGAGCCCTCATTCCCTGCTGAACCCTCCTCCCCCGTCTCAGGGTGCACAAAGACGGGATGATGAGGACAGAGCCAGGTATGGAAACCGGCTGACATCAGAACATTCCTGGCAAACAAAAAAAGATCAACTGAAGCATAAACAAAGGCAACTCGAGCTGAAGGATCGATTATTGTGCTTCACTAGAAGATAAACCTCCTGTAACAAAAGATGAAAAATAAACAGTGCTTCCATAGTGCTTCCAGCCTTATTTTACACAGATAACACTAAGTTCAATATTTAAGTGTGAGCTTTTATTAAGAGGTACTTGTGACTGTTTGAGAAGGTAATGGACAGATGTGTATAGCCATATTGACTTATCGACTTTCCAGAAAGTACACACGTGTGACTGAGGTCCATGAGGGTGACTGCTGTCTGTTAACTGCCCGCAGTGCTGCCTGTGTGGTCCTGAAGAAAAAGTATGGCTGTAGAGAGGCCCAGGGTGCTCCTGCGGAAGGCAGCCATCGGCAGCCATGTTGAGTCCTGTCTTCTCACAACAACTGAGCAGATGTGTCTTTGTACTGTAATCATGGGCGTAAATTATGGGGTTGGGGGTTGTAGCCCCCACAATAAATCAAAACCAGGTAATACAACCCCCCCCCCCAATAATCATGTTTCCCCTGTAATGGATGGAGACCTCAACCCCCCATTGTTCCAACAAAAGTTACGCCCTTGACTGAAATATAATGTGTTCTCTTTTGTTCAACATCAGTCCAAATGAATAGTGACAATTAATACAAGTATAATGGCAGTTTAAATATGTTACAGCACTTTTCAGTAAAACAACAAAAAACTTAACATAACAAAGAGTTTTTCTAGAAGAACAGCATTTTAAAGTACATGTGTTATTTTACTAAAGCGATTTTGTTATGAAACAAAGCAGTGCAGTGCTTGGACTGGAATTAAAATGTGGGAGCCAGAGAAATATATAATCATGAAGAAATTGCTGTGTTAAGCTCCGTTACTCATCTGTGGGCAGTGTGTAGGCCTAAGATATTGCCTGACCACAGGTAACAGAGATCATGCACCGGGTTTTACACAGAAATCTTTTTTACTGCCTCTTGTGATTCAGGTGACTTTCAGAGCAGTCGACCAAGTAAACAAATCCCATGATGCATGCTGTCTCATAAAGTGTGGCACAAAGCCTCTTCACGTGACAGTCTGTCCTCTTTCCTGAGGAGAAAATGTCTGGTGCCCCTGACAGAGCTTCCTCACTCCTGTCTTGTGCAGGCATCCGCTCCTGGGACGTCGACCTCACTTCCTGTGACCTGAACCAACAGCTGCAGCTGTTCGTGAGCCGACACTCTGCCCAGTTCTCGGCTGAAGTCAGAGGTGAGACTTCAGGGAGTTAAAAGAGGTTTTTCAAAGAGGAAGGTGACCCCAGCCTGAAACGAATAAACACACACGCACACACACACGCGCACACACACACACACACACACACACACAAAATCATCTATGGATTGGTGTCATCCTTTTGTGGATCCTTTTACATATTTCTTTGCCAGAAATTCATTTAATTTCAATTTAAAATTTCCAGGTACTTCTGCAGATTCTTATCTATCTAATAAGTGCATAAAAAACAGTCATAACAAAGAGAACATCATTTTGTATTCCAAATGTGTATCATACGAAATTTGCCATCTGAGCTCATCCGGAAAGAACCTGACCACTGGGACGAATCGCCCTTCTCCCTAAATGGGGTTCTGTCGTTCTGAATTACTGGAGTCGGCCTGGGTCTGGAACAGCAGCTGTTTTGGGGTGGGGCATTTGTTAGTGCTTTGATTACAAAGATGAGGAGGTGATGGAGCATCAGGTGAGAGGTGCTGAGAGGAGGTGGGGAGACGCGCGCGGTATGAGGTGATAGCAAGGGGCGTGGCTGCATGTATCGCAGGGACTCCTCAGGCCCGGGGGCTGTCAGCTAACCGCCCACTGCCAGCTCAGCACCTCTCTGCTTTCCAACAGGCAGAGGAGCAGTTAAGCACGTTGACTCCTAATCTGAAGGTTAGTGGATCAGGTCTCGGGAGGATCTCCTAACTGGAAGTAGTCCTGATGAGAAAAAAGCTGTAGAAGTAGATGCTAAAGTAGTAGAAAATCGCTGCCTGTCCCAAACATTGTGGGCCTGAATACCGCAAGATTCCAAAGGGATCACCACATGGCGGAAGGTGGGGTTTATAACAGTAGCAAATCACAGATTCATGTGTCATCCACCATGTGACGGCTCAGCAGCCAATCTGTATGGGTCCTGTCATCCACCATGTGACGGCTCAGCAGCCAATCTGTATGGGTCCTGTCATCCACCATGTGATGGCTCAGCAGCCAATCTGTATGGGTCCTGTTGCTCTGGAGAATCTGAATTCCTGAGCATCACTGGTCACGTACACACACTATGGGCAAAATCGAGACACCGCTAAACCTAGCTGCATGTCCTTGGATTGCAGGAGAAATTACGAGCACCTGGAGAAAACTCACACGTTTGGGAGAATGTGCAGACTGCACACAGAAAAAGTGGTGGTAGAATTTGAGCTTCCAGTCCCAGAGGTTTGAGGCAACCATGTTACTCACAGAGCTGCCATGTCACAAGTTTGGTACTTAGATAAAAACACCGGCTGTTGTGCTGAACTCGAAGCACCGTGACCCAGCACAATGGGACAGCACCCCGCAGCCAGACGGAGTCACGTATGGCCACTTTGTCCAGAATAGCTTTGATAGGTCTGAGGCCTGCTGAAATTAATTGTCTGCAGAGCAATGCAGTTGCCCTCCAGTGTCTGCGCACGTCCCCACCCCACAAGTGCATGCTGGGAGCAGATCGGATTGTGTTGACTGAGGCTTGAATCAAGGCCCCCCGTTTACCCAGTTACCTGAGACTTCTGCATGGGGGGTCAGAGTGCGGTGGGGGGGAGGGGGGGTGTTTTGGAAAGTGTATCGATCTGCATAATGTTCTTGGGTTTGATGGCAGCGTGCATCAGAGACCCTTATGATAGACGATACCTTCTGATCGAAGCTGCAGGGAGGGCTGCGTGGGGGGGAGGGGACATGGCAGAGACGGCTAGGAGATGCACTAATGACCACTGCAGTGGACATGGCTCAGAAACATCATCACCCCCTGTCATACTCCACAGACTTCCCCACCTATTTTTTTAATACACTTTAGTTTAGTTTTTTATGAGCTGCATATTTTCTATTCGCTGAGGATTATGGGTAGGGTTGGGTCTCCAACAGCTATCATGAAACATGAAAGCTCAGAAAAATGGCAGATGAATTTCAAATGCCTTAGGCAGATGAGGGGCAGATACTCATGCAGCTCAGATTAATGGTGATGAAACGACTGTGGGGGCTATGTCTGCAGAATTAGGGTTTACAGATCAGTCAGTTTATCAGCACAAACCAGTGATATGAAGATAAACACATAACGATGCTGAAATTAGGCTAGAAATTTATTTTAATGCCGTTGCAAATATTATTCAAGATTCTCATAACAAATCCCTGCTGTGTGCCACAATGTTTTCTACTGCCCCCTAGAGACCAATGCTGAGTACTGCAAGCTGGATCTTGCCTGCACTGCCCGCTAGGGGTGTTCATGAGCTAAACATGGACAAGGTCTACAAGTAAATTGTCAGATAATTTTTTCTCCAATTTGGACTTACAGAAATTGTTTTATGTGTACATGTACACTCCTTGTAGTGTCTAAACTCAGCATTAAAAGGAGTGTTTAAACAGTAAAGAATGGCGTGTTTGCACACATATGTGTCCAAATCTCACCTCATGCAGGGTAACTGACTCCCAAGGCTTGTTGAATAAGAGATGAGACCCGGGGGGGGTGGGGGGTGGGGCTCTTGCTTTGTTGCCTAGCCCCATCACGTAACAGCATCTTCTGAAACGTGGGCGTCCCGCTTGCTGCCTGACGGTGCAGAGGCTGCTGTTAATATTCATGAGCCCGTAACATATACTTCAGCAGACATGGTTTCCACTTGCACTGCAGCACAGTAAAGCTAGGCGCCACACGACTCCTGCATGACTCTCACACCCTCTGCTTATTATGGGGGGGGGGAGGCTCTGTGACTTATTACCTCAATATGCTTGGGGTCCTTTTTCATATAACACAGAAAGACTGAAATACACATTAGCAGCATAAAAACACCTAACAAATAGCAGGGAAAAAACACCCTCCCTCTCACTCTCCTGCTCCCTCTCTCTCTCCTGCTCTCTCTCTCTCTCTCTCTCTCTCCCTGCATCTCCACCTTCCCCCATCTCACTGGCAAATTCAAAGGCTTCTTCTCCAGGCAGGGTCATGCTTTGTAGATCAGGCCAGACCTATTTGCATATATATGAAATAGACAGATAAACATAATATAAGGCTGAGTAAGGCGCCCCCCTGAGAGCAGGCTCAACGTGTCCCCCCTAGGACGATGTCAGTCCATCTCAGACGCTCAGCCCCTTGCTTCTCTGACTCATCCCTCTGCAGGCCCACATCCTAGGCCGCCCCCCCTCCGTGACTGCATCGCCTCCCTGTCCTCAGCGCTCTGGTGAATAATAAATGAGCAATCGTTCCCTTGCTGGTGATCCCTCTCTCTGATCGACGGATGACCTGCCCTGTCTCTCTTCCCACCCGTTGTCTTTCTTTTCCCTTCTTCCAAACGGGAGAATAAGAGCCATTCTAATAGAAATGGGGAACAGGAAATGCTGATGGTCATTATAAACAGGGTCACACCCTGACCCTGCGCCAGGGAGGGGCTTTTCCCACTGGCCTGTGTGGCGTGTTTGCTGTACACGCCTTTCATACCTCTGAACACATTCACTTCTGTTAATCCTCCACACAGCAAGAGCAGGTCACAATATATGGTTTTGTTTGATTGCTTCGATGATTCTGAAGTTTCGCCCGAAGCAATATATACACGACAATCAAAAACAGCTGGAAAGTTGTCAGACTATTTTTGCTCATTAGTCTTGTTTCCCTGTGGGTTTGTACATTCTCTCAGGTGTTTTTAGCACCAGTAGGTATATTTTAAGTGGCTGTAGATAAAATCTATACTGTCAACACTGTTGCTATGTTAATGATTTCTGAAAAGTAGAAGTTGAGGAAGTTATCCCATCAGCCACCAGGTGGGCAGAACATAACTGGAGGAATCCTGCACACAGATTGTAAGGAGTGGGATGCATGCATTCGGGCAGCATGAAGTGTTCAGTGTGAGGAGCTAGCAGCGCTTCTCTTTTAGAGCGTACAGTGTGGCATAACAGCTGGCAATCCGTAGCCATGCAGCCGCCCCC
>JABFEB020000008.1:5855958-5879878 GCA_019775895.2 Stomatorhinus ivindoensis | reverse complement strand
AAATTTGTCACAAGTAATGGCATAGGCATGAAACATCCATCATGATCTGATGTAATGTCCTGTCCAAATAGACATTTTATAACAATTTTATAACAATAACAGTGGCTATTTAGAATTCTTGGTGTTAAATTTTAATGCCATTGGCTGAGTTAAGGTCAGTCTTTGTCTTATGTAACAGGTTTAAAGAATGGCTGCTGCCTATAACTGAGAGGGTGACAACAGCTCTGTTACGGAGGCAGTGATTTATGCTCCACCTGTTTTGTTGACAGAGATGCACTTCCTTTTTCTGCTGGCATCTGGGTCGGGGAGGGGGGGGGGGGGATGGTTCTCTTACTCCCCAAGAAAGTTCAGTCATGGTTCTTGTGAACTGGGCTCATTCAGCCAGTGCCAAACCAAGGCATTTCACAGAAGAGACTACCATTGGATCTGCTCACCAAAGTGGGGGAAAACAATTGTGTTTCTTGTGAGGTAATAAAAAATAAAACAAGTAAAAGTTCAGAAAATTAAGTAACAATTTGTGGGTTTGTAGGTATGTGTTTGGCACAGGTCAGTAGGATTTCCTGGCACAAATGTGGTGGAACTTTCTGGGAAAACACCCTCTGATTGGTACTGCCATCTTCCCATCTACGCTGGCGGGTCGGGATGAAATGTGATGCAACTTGCTGCAACAGCCTCTGGAGTCAGTACTGAAGGGCTGTTATGGGCCCCACTGGCGCAGGGAGCCTCTAGTCTGGTTCATGACTCTGTGGAAAACACACCACACTACTGATGACTGTTTATCTGGCTGCTTTGGAGTAGCATTGGAGTATACTCTTTTGGAGTATGGAATAGTGCTGTCACTGTGAGATGGAAGGTAACCCTGTTCCCCACTGTCTGGTCTGTCCAGCAGTTGGGTAACCAGAGTCTGTTGTCTGGGTAAAACCCAAAGTTCTGTCAGCTTTGGCAAACAATCTGTGGCCTTAGCTTCCCTGTTCTCCCTTAATACATTGTACAAGCCCCTGATTGCCTGAATACCCAGCAGGCTGCGGAGAAAATGGCCCGCTCCCCACGGAGTGAACCGCTCTGATTTTTAGAGTTAAACATAGCCCACGAGTGTTTCCAGTTAAATATAGTTTGTCTGATTAAGCACCCAAAAGTCACTTCCTCGCTGGGTCCCGTTCTATGCGACGCTGCACCAAGGCACATTCCTTTCCCCCTCGCAGAGAAATGCTGCAATGCGTCTCGCAGCGGAAAAAAAAAAAAGACTGGGTCAGTGTAACGGAGCTGGCGGCGACTGCTGGCATGGCGTTTCTATGGCAACAGCCAATGGAAAAGCTGCATTTGTTGGCCAAGGCCTCGGGTGGAACACGCATGTGGCTCTGCTGCTAGGATTATTTGGCCCATGTTCTGTAATCTGCCTGCCAAAGGCAAAAATATAAGCGGAACCCAACCCCGGAGAGGTTTCACAGGGAGCATACCATCTAGATTAGCAGTGGAATGACAGCGGGGGCTGGTTCAATGGTTATGATTGACTCTCTGCATTTGTTTCTCAGCCTCACTTTGTACTGAGATTTTCTGAAACAGTGTGACGAAATGATAGGGTCTTTCTCTGCTGGGTGGATTAGAAATTAATAACAGCAATTAATTTAGGATTTTGCAGACGAGATGGCTTTAACGATCTGATTTTTAACATCTTTATCATTCATGTGCCTCTATTTTTTTTCTACAGCTTAAGTAAGTTCACTTGTTTTGTAATGCAGATTATGAAACGGGTAACACCAAAATACACACGCAGGTATGCAGAGAGGAAAAGAATCTGCTTTCTTCTGCCTTAGTTTCTGTGATTGTGATGTTGGTTCTCTTAGGTGAAATTAATTAAAGACAAAGAAAATTCAGCTAATATGTTCATATATTTGTAGGTACTTCAGGTATCTTGCTGAGTGCATTCCACAGGAATATTCCTCAGATAAAATGAGTCTAGTTTTAACTTTAATCCAAAGGGTGAAAGGTGACACAAATGCATACTATTCTATATGAAACAAATGATTGCCAAATTTATAAACGCATTTTGAAATATTTCATTTATGTATATATCTGAGTAAGATTTAAGAAGAATATTCTTGTAGCTCAGCATTAGGGTCTGTTTGGCTCCAGTCGTTGGCAAATACCGAGAGATTCATATGGTGAGATGCACCTCTGTCTTTGGTCTGCTCCTGCAGCAAAATGAGCATAAATAATAAATTATAACACAATCAGCGTTGTCATGTTATTTTTATAAAATGCATTGGTGGTCAAACAAAACGTGCAAAGTCCCTATTTTCACACAATGAATGATCATTGCTGATACACACAAACAGTTACCTCCATTCAGGATGACCTTTGAAAGGCATTAAATTATACTTATTTAAAGGGTTTACATAACTACAGTTATTATATACAGAAAGACATTGCAGAAAATGATCACTTTCCTACAGTTCAGTCTGAATCGTTTTATTCTCTCATTGCTTTATATTATCCTTTTGGCTCTGAGTAGTGTTTTGTTTTTGGTCTTCTGCTATGTTTTATGCTTCCTGGCAAGAGCGAGACACTTAACATGGACGGTTTCCATCCATCTGCTAAGAAGATTTAATGAGATCTGTGGCAGCAGAGTACTTCGCCTTCCACTCAGTCTTCAGGAGGCCTCTGGAAGCCTGTTAGAAGGAATTTTACTGGTGCTGTTGCACTTAGAATAAAGGGCCCGAGTACTGATTTAAACCACCAGATAAAACTATAATGCATACAACAATAGCATGTATATGTAAGGCTGATTTCCTGCTCTATAGCTGGAAAATATTGTCCACAGATAACATGCATTTCTGATTCACTTGCTGTTACAGTTCTCCTGCGTTTGTAGTCGTGGCCTTGCTGGTCTGTGGTGTCTTAAAGGAGACGTCTCACAGAGCTCATAAGAAAGACTTCATATTTCTTCCCAAGTTAGACTCTGTACACATATTATCAGAATGTTAAAGATGAAACATATCTTCTCCACTGTTTATCTCTTGCAGGACAAAGAACTCTGCAGCACAAAAGTGATGTCCTCGAAACTGTCGTTTTAGTGAATCCAGCAGAAGATTCGCTCACTTCAGAAGTACGGTATACAGTGAAAAACGCCACACAGCCTGCTTTATATCAATTAGCTCTATCATAGTGTTTTTTTAAACAGCAAAAGTGCTGAATAACATCTCACTGCCTAATATTGCATTCATTTAGAAAATTTAGCCCCACTGCTGAGTCATATGTAACACACTCAATATCATACGCTTGTGTCATGTGATCCTTTTGTCCCATGTTCACAGATACACTCTCTGATCGGTGACCAAGCAGCACACAAGCTACTCGTCCTGAGTGGCCAAAGTTCAGAACAGGGTGGAGACCTCCTGCTGCAAAGTGGCCCATTTACTTTTAGAAATTTTGCAGACATCTTTGCTGATCCTGAGGTGAGCAGAAAGCCACAGCTGTGTTTAAGTCCATAGTGCAGAATATTAAAGCTCGTGCAGAGTGACACTTTACATACTTTCTTTTACATTTAATATACCTCTTGCATTTAAACAGGAAATTTCTGAGAATTTGTTTGAATTGTAATTTGTGGGTGGCTTCCATTGTTTGGTGACACTTTGCATTAACTGCACCTTCATAATGCATTCATAAACCATTCATAAACCATTCATATGCAGCATGTAAATATACCTTAACATCGTAAAATATTTTAACAGCTTAGTATACAACAATAAGAAGCATTATATGAGAATAACAAACAGTATAAGCATATAATGTTTGTTATTAAAGCAGTGTTTCTCAAACCAGTCTGTGGGGACCCTCAATTCCCTGGGGGAACAAAACATGGACCATCTGGGGGTCACTGAGAACTGGTTTGAGAAACACTGTATTAATGTATATTAAGGGATGTTAGGATGTTAGAGTATACTTACATGCTGCTTATGAATGTTCTATCAGTGCATCATGAAGGTGCACTGAATGTTCTATGAATGCAGTATAAAGGCATCATGAAGGTGTAGTTATTCTGTTTGGACTGATTCTCCAAGCTGTCCTTCATTTCCCCTGTGTAGGTTGGTGGTCTGCTAAGAAAAGCATCCCCTGAGCACCGGGCTAGGCTCACTGTGTTCTGCCAGGGGGAGGTGGGCTGGAGCTCCCTAAGGCAGCAGCACTTCCCGGAGTCCCTGGATTACAGACTGAATCCTGACCCTGTGCTGCCCAAAATGGACGGAGTCACAGAATTCACGGAGTACGTCTCCGAGACGGTGGACGTCCCATCGCCTTTCGACCTCTTGGAGCCGCCGACCTCTGGAGGCTTCCTGAAGCTATCTAAACCCTGCTGCTATATTTTCCCGGGTGGGAGAGGAGACTCTGCCTTGTTTGCAGTTAATGGCTTTAACATCCTGGTAGATGGAGGCTCTGAACGAAGATCCTGCTTCTGGAAGCTTGTCAGGCATCTGGACCGTATCGATTCCATTCTCATTACTCACATTGGAGCCGACAATCTCCCGGGCGTCAATGGACTGCTTCAGAGAAAGATTGCCGAACAAGATGAGGAGCAGTCACAGGGGTCTACCACCTACAGCGACTGGATGAAGAACCTGATTTCACCAGAGCTAGGTGTGGTGTTTTTTAATGTCCCCGATAAACTTCGAATGCCTGAATCAACATTGAAGGTGAAACGGAGTATCGAGGAAGCCTCGTTGACCTTACAGTACCTTAGCAAGCTCGGGATCAAGCCTGAGCCTCTCTTCAGAGTGGTCAGCAACACCATTGAGCCCATCACACTTTTCCACAAGATGGGTGTCGGCAGGCTTGACATGTATGTTCTGAATCCTGTGAAGGACAGCAAGGAAATGCAATTCCTCATGCAGAAGTGGGCAGGAAACAGCAAGGCTAAAACTGGAATTGTCCTGCCCAGTGGAAAAGAGGGAGAAATATCGGTTCCTTATCTGACATCTGTTACCGCTCTTGTGGTATGGCTCCCAGCTAGCCCCACAGAGAAGATCGTTAGGGTTTTGTTTCCTGGAAATGCACCGCAGAACAAAGTCTTAGAAGGCCTTGAAAGGTTAAAGCACCTGGAGTTCTTGCGATATCCAGTGGCTACTCAGAAGGACATATCCTCTGGTAGCCCTCCTCCTCTAATGAAACAAACCAAAATGAAGCAGAGGACTGACAGCAAAGAAAGTCTTAAATCTGCTTCCAAGATACAGGCGGCGGTAAAGCTCGAGAAGAAGGAGTCAGATGGACAAGAAGAGGTTTCAGTCGCAGAAACAAAAAGTGACTCTGTGAAGGAGAACAAGATTGAAAAGAAAGTAGACAGAAAAATCAAAGAGAGTGACAAACCCATGAAGCCGCTCAAGGCCAAAGCAGAACCGATGGACACGATAAAACAGGACAAAAAGAAATTATCAAAAGAAAAGTCAATCAAGAAAAATATCAAAGAAAAAGCATCCAAGATGGATGAGAAAAAGGATAAAGAGAAGAAGGAGTTGAAAAAGGAAAAGCGTGAAATAAAAAAAGATGATGTTGCTAAAAAAGATGAGAAAAAAGAAGCTAAATTGAAGGAAGACAAAAAGAAAGAGGCCACTAAACCAGAATTAAGAAAGATCACTAAACCTGATCTGAAGCCCTTTACCCCTGAGGTCAGGAAGACCCTGCACAAGGCCAAGGTGCATGTCAAACCTAAGACAGACAAAAACAAAATTAAAGATGCCAAGGAACATGTAGCTGAACAAATTCCCAAATCAGTACCAGAAACTAAGGACATCCAGCCTAAACCTGAAGAGCAGGTAACAGTGGATGAAAAGTCTAGGGTTTCCACACCAGAAGACCTTACTAAGGATTTTGAAGAACTCAAAAAAGATGAGGTTTCCAGTCTGGAAGCAGAGCCTGCAAAAGATGCACTCCTAGTTCCAGAGTCTTCTGCGGGTGATACTGCCATCGCAAGCCCTCTCCCAGAGGAAGAAGCCGAGAAAAAGATCGATTCCGAAGCTTTGACTGATGCAAAGCTTCCAGTGTTGGAGTCTCCAGATGAAGGGATAATGACTACAGATGCTGAAACTGAATCTCCTCGGGAAGAAAAGCTGACACAAGAAAAAGCCGAATCAGAAGAAAAAGCTGGAGATAAATATGAGGATGAAGGTGCAGCTATGGGGGAAGAAGATGAGGAAGAAGATGAAAAGGTAGAGAAAATATTTGAGAAGAAAACTGTGGAAGAAGAAGAAGATATGGGAATGGGGGAAGAGGAAGATGAAGGAAAATGGAAGGAGGAGAAGGAAATGGAGGCAGTAGACAGGAAGCATGAAGAAGAGGAGATGGAGAAATGTGAAAAATATGCAATAAAGACTGAAATAAAAGAGCAGCTTGCAAAGATTGAACCCGAGGAGGATGAGGAAGAGGAGGGAGATGTGATAGAAAAGGCAGAACTGGAGGAAGCAGAAGATGTACACATAACAGGTGAGGAAGAGTTGAAAGTTAAAACTGAGGAGAGCCAAAAAGAAAAGCTTGAGAAGAAGTGGGACACTGTGACACCAAAAGAGACATCGCAGGATAAAGGACAAGAGGACGTAGACGCTTATGTGTCTAAAGTTGGGCCTCCGACCACTGCTTTAACAGCAACAGCACAGGGTGCCACTGCAGCAGAACATGTTTCCTATATTCAGGATGAGACTATTCCTGGTTATTCGGAAACTGAACAGACCATTTCTGATGAAGAAATTCATGAAGAGACTGAGGACAGGATTCCACACCTCCGCTATGAGGTTGGTGCCTATGACATTTCTGTCCCTGATGAAACGGGCTCCTTTGATGCCATTCATGGCATGAGAGAGGTGAAAGGTGCTGCCGTTCATGATGTGTCAGATCTAACGACAAAGGGATTCATAGAAGGTCAGGACCATGCCCTAGCTGTGTTCTCCACCAATGTCATTGCAGCACCTTTAGCAGAAGAGGAGCACATCTCCTCTGCTACGTCAATTACTGAATGTGATAAATTGTCCTCTTTTGCTACTTCTGTTGCTGAAGATCAGTCCATAGCATCGGTGACAGCTGCTCAGACTGAAGAAACTGGAAAAAGCTCCTTGCTTCTTGATACCGTCAACAGCATTCCATCATCTGCAAGAACTGAGGCTACACAGGGAAAAGAATATGTACACTCTGCTGGGACCATTTCACCTACTTCCTCTTTAGAAGAGGACAAGTACTTCAAGTCACCCCCTTCCGAGGAATATCAGCTACATCTGTTGGAAGTTGAAGCTGGAATAAAGACTGTACAGGTTCATGATGAGGAAGAAGAAGAGGAGGACGAAGACGAAGACCAAACACCTAACGTTGACATTCCACTAGGCAAACTTCAAGAAAGCTATGGGTTGTTTCAAGACAAAGACTTTGAGAAGCTTCCTTTGTCCATGTCAGTGGCCACCTCAGAAACTGTTGGGGAAATGGAATTAGTGTATCCCCCAGTTATGGATGAAAAGAAGGATTCTGTTACCAAAGAGGACATCTTATTTGGAGTTACTAAAAAATCTCCCTCGCCGCCACCTTCTTTTTCAAGTGCATTAGCAATGGAGTCCAGTTTGGAAAGTGAAGATAGATGTTTTAGTCCAGATGACATCACTGTGAAGATGACCTCACAGTCTGGGCCAACTAGTGCAGGCCATACGCCTTTTCACCAGTCACCTGTGGAAGAAAATAATGAAACTTCTGAAATTCAACAGCCAGCTTTGAAAGCAGAAGATATAAAGGATATTGCAGAACTACATTTCAGTAAAGGCGACAAATTTGAAGCATTTGCAATTCCAGATGGTGACAAATTTCCATTTTTAGAAAAAGATACCCAAGGCATTATAACATCAACGCAAAAGAAAGATGAGAATTTCCCTGATAAAGGACAGTTTCTTCAAGAGGGGGCCAAGCCAACTTCTTTTGAGGTAGAAACATCTCTGACGAAAAAAGAAAATGAGAAGGATTTTCAAACATTAAATATTTCTTTAGAAAAGGTAGTATATGATGACTCAGAAGAGGAAGACGACAGGAAGAGTGATTTTAGAGCAAGCCACAAAAAATATGTTGAGGAAAAGGAATGTCGGTTCTTAGATGATGATGACACTTGTGAAGATGACTTGCTTAGTGCAGAGAAGGTAAAGGAAGAAGTGAAAAGACACAAACAGGAGCAGAGCTTTGAGACTACCTACCTGCAAACCACACAGAGAATGGGGGTTAAAGCACCTGAGGCCTCTTATTTACACCAAGATATCAAGTCTGATGTTCAGGACTCAGATGAAGAAGATGACGAAGGGGATGCTGTTTGTATGGGTGGAGCAGGATCTAGACCTTTATCAGTAGAGCCAATCAAATTAGATTACACGTCTCAAGACCTACAATCAGGTATAGGTGAGACCATTAACCAATCAAAAGAAAGCTATGCATCCACACTTTCTTCTGTTGTACTGCCAAAAGAAGAGGTTGAGATCTTACCTCAAACTGTTGCCAAAGATCAAGGAAGACATTTGCATGCAGTCTCACCTGAACCAGAGGAGGAAGGCTCATCCCCAATGAAAATGACCAGCACAACAATCTCCTCTGCAGATACTACTACTACCAGTGGCTCTGCTATGAAGACGGAACCTACATCTTACCCTACCACTATTGAAAACACATCGATGTACTCAATACTTTCTAGCACTGACAGTCAAGGTAGTGCTGAGGAGTCCTCTCAACCAGAAATTTTGATACCCTCAGTGATTACAAAAAAAGATGAAGATTATTACTCTAGTGAAATGGGAGGATTGGTATCCAAAGAGGAGACGCCTGGAAAAGAGGCAAAGCGGGAAACGGAGAAAGAGCAAGAACCAGCTTTCCCCAGCGTAGTTTCACCTTCTTCATATTTTCTTCTGGAAAAGGATGTGGTAGAAAAGTCATTTTCAGACAAGGAAGATGCAGAAGAAAAAGAGAAACATGTTGCATCAAAATATAGTCCTGAGGAAAAGGAAATACAAATAGATGATAAATGGGATGTAACTGAGAAACTACAGAGATTTGAAAAACTAGAAGATGTGGCTACAGATGACAATAAGGCAGCCATGCATTCATCAGTTGGTGAAAGGTTTGAAGATGAAGCAGCTTTCTCCACAGAGGAACATCATAAAGAAGAAGCAGTATCATTCAGCAGAGTTGATTACCACACAGAAACTTTGACAGAGACTGAAAAAAGTGTCCATTTCAGTCTCGGTGTGTTTCCAGACCATGAAGACCGTGAAAAAGGCCAACAAGAAGAGCATAGAAGGGAAGTGAGGCAAGACACACCTTTTGTGAGTGGAAAAACCTTTACTTACACTGAGATTTATGAAAACAAATCAGCTCTGGAAAGAGAACCATATTCATGTCTTTCCAGCTATGAGCCAGATGACTACCTTGATAATTTGAACATGGAAACAAATATTGAGAAAGCTGAAGAAAAG
The DNA here is from genome assembly GCA_019775895.2 of Stomatorhinus ivindoensis. Lineage (NCBI taxonomy): Eukaryota > Metazoa > Chordata > Actinopteri > Osteoglossiformes > Mormyridae > Stomatorhinus > Stomatorhinus ivindoensis. The sequence continues at coordinate 5,870,405 of JABFEB020000008.1, read as the reverse complement.
AGCACACTCTCATCTCTTCCTGTGACAACAGAGGTTAAGGCCAAGGAAGAAGACAAATACAATTTAAGCACATTTACTGAAGAGTCATCTTCATTAACATGGAGTCACTCAAAACTAGAGGGGCCAACTTCCACTGTTACAACACACGATGATGTTCCTGAAAAAAAAAACATAGAAGAGGTGAAAGAAAAAGATTCAGCAGAGAAAGAGAAAGGGAAACTCTCCATGGCTGAGGAACAAGACTCATCCTCCAGTCACTTGATAGATAGGAAAGATCTGTCCCCTCAAGCTAAGAATGAGAGTAAAGACGGCCAACTTGATGCATTCCAACCTGAGTCACCTGAATCTCCAGAGCCTCACATAGATGACAACATTATGGCATCAGAGTATTCTGTGAAAACCAGCACTGTGGTGTCTAAATCTATGATGTATTATGAGAAGGATGAACTATCAGAGAAAGACAGTATGAGGTTGAAAATGGAAGATGAGGATGAGGATGATGATGAGCAAGATCAGCTTGGGGTGGAGAAGGGTGTCAGTGATTCAGATGTTGAGAAAGGAGCCAAAGAGGAATCTGAAAAAGAATTCAGAAGCACATTTGATGATGCAGTAAGCTCAAAAATCCAGCAGACTGGAATTTTAAAGGAAGATGAAAAAGTAAAAGAAAATATCCCTTCTACAAGCATAAAACCTTCTACACCAGAACCCCTTGAAACCCCTGTTAGCAGCAGTATCCAAAAGACAGGGGCTGAGGATGTTCTTAAAAAGACCATGAGTGACACTACTTCCTCATTATCTGGCTACTACACTGAAATTGGAGCAACAGAATCTAAAGAGTTTTCTTATGAATTTGAGCATCCTGACCCTAAGGACTCTAAAAACTCTACTATAACTAGCCAGTCGCCGAAGAAAGAACAAGATCATGAAACTCTTGATCATTTACACTTCTCTGTAAGTAAACCAAGGGAAGATAAATATGGCTATGGAGAAAAAGATGAGGTTGAGAAGCAGACAATCCCTGATATTTTAAGTAAAACATCTGGGGATTCAGCTTCTCTTGCTTTTACTTATGTTACAACTTCTGCCACTGCATATTCTTCTTCCTCATCATATAGTCATCCTTCCTCTGCCTCTGCATCTCTCTCAGCCAGCCGGCAATCCGGAGAGGAGCTGGAGACTCCAGCCACCACCTCAGAGACACTCTTTAAACCTGATGTGGATAGCGCATGTTTTGAGTATTCATCTTTTAAGGAGGAGCAATCCCTTGTGATGGACTCTCCTTTCTCTAGTTCTGGTGGACTGATAAAAGATGAATACCTAGAGGTTTCTGACAAGCTAGCTCCTGCTACAACAACTGCAGAATCAGCCTCCAGTCTCACAAGGTTTTCTCCACTGAGTCCTTTTGAGGAGGTCAAACCTTTCCCACCTCTTTCATTTGTTCCATGCGAAGAAGATAAAGACCACCAAGCACTGAAAGGTACCACTACAGACAAAGGACAACATGCTGAGTCCTTTGTCAAGCCTGTAAGCACCGATGTGTCTAAACCACCTGAATGTCCAAGAGTGCCAGATCCTTATTCCCAACTCCCACCAAAGGAACCCACACCCCGGAGTCTGTTTGATGTTTCTCCATTACAGCGAGCAGATTCTGTAGAAAAACATCAGAGAGATGAGACAGAAGTCAGTGAGGAGGAAAATGAAAATTATGAATGTGAAATGGAACAAAGCACCTTACCATGCCGAATTGAATGCCAAAGAGTTTCACCTACCATCCCAGGTGAAGAAAAGAAAACAACACAGCCAGTGTTTGAGCAACAGGTGGCCACTCAACCAAGCATAACTAGCACTCTCCCTGATGTGCTTACCTCATACACATCTCCATCACAGCAGGCTTCACAGTCTGCATCAGCAAATGGACCCTTGGAGGTCAGTGCAAGTTCATCTGAGGTCTCTGTAGAAGGTTCTGGTTCTCAAAGGACTGAAAAACCAGGTCAACAAAGCACAGAACAGAAAGAATATAAACCTTTCGGGCACGCAGAGAAAAAGGATGAGAAGGAGAAACAGAGCAGTGGAGAAGTGGAGCAGCAAATAGGAAAATGTCTAGAGGCTTTCCCTCCACAATATCAAGAAGATGATGACAAGGAGGAAGAGAAACTGGAACGCCCAGCTCGTCCTCTTTCCCTGGCATCAGCCGATCAGTCCTTTCATTCATCATTCCAGCCAGATGCATTTGCAAAAGCAGGGGATGATTCCAAGCATCCTTCTGACGTAGGCATGGAAGCAACTTCCTCATATACATCATCAGCATCTGCTGGATACTCTTCCTATGAATACAAACACCATAAAGGAGAAATCTCACCATCATTCATCAATCCAAGCCCACACCAGCTCTCTACTGATGAGGAAGAAGAGGATGAAGGGAGCAACCAGTCACAAGAAGGCGATGACAACCAGCCATCAGTCAAAAGGCGATCCCGCAAAGACCAGCGGCACCACACTCATAGCAAACCTGGAGATGACAGTGGGTCACACCACCATCCTGGTGCCATGGCTGCTGGATTTGCTCTAGCTGGAGAAGAAACCCCTCCAACCTCTGTTAGTGAATCGTTGCCTACACAGTCTGACTCTGATGTACCACCTGAGACTGAGGAGTGCCCGTCAATTACAGCAGAAGGCAACCTGGACTCTGATGAGGATGCTGAATACCTGCCTGTAGATAAATCTACTATAACTGGTGGAAGCAGTCACCACGTGTCATCATCAAGGAGTCATGATCCTCCACCTGCGCCAATGAAGGACCCATTCCCTCATCCTCCTCACCCAGACGTGTGCATGGTTGATCCAGAGGTTCTGCCCAATGACACTAACTATACAGACAAACTGCTGAAGAAGGATGGGAAAACTAACAAAGTCCTGCAGAAGTCACTGAACAAGCCTAAATCATCCTCCCCCGCTCGCAAAACCGACACCAGAGGTAAGAAATCTCCCATCGTTGTCAAACAGGCATCCAAGGGCTCCTCACCTCGGGCTTCTCTGAAAAAGGAGGCAGAAAAGACATCTAAATTGTCAAGGATGTCTGATGGACAGGGATCCAGGGAGGAGAAAGATGAGGTATCCAAGTCCAGCCAGAATCCAGGAAAAGGACTTGTTAATGGCATCAGGAGCAGCATAGGTGTGAGCAAATTGATTATTCACTGTAGGACTAAATGTCTCTAGTGTATGAGTCTAAGTGTTTTTACGTTTATGTTTTATTTGATTAAAAATGGTATGTAATGCACTATAAACACTATAAACATCTTCATAATTCACCATTAGGTTCCAGTTCCCAGAAGTCCAGCTCAGTGGTACCACCAGGACCCCCGATCTACGTAGACCTGGCCTACATCCCCAATCACTGCAGTGCCAAGAACGTGGACCAGGAGTTCTTCAAGCGAGTGCGTGCCGCGTACTATGTGGTGAGCGGCAACGACACCGCCAATGGAGAGCCCAGCCGCGGGGTTCTGGATGCGCTGCTTGAAGGCAAGGCCCAGTGGGGGTCCAATCTCCAGGTAAAATAAGTCGACTTTCTACAGCCTTGACTTTCCTCTTCTTTCAGTTCTTGTCTTATCTTACCTTAAAAATGCCGGATGTCCCCAATATCCAGCAGAAGGTCAGATACAATCAGGAGAACATTCCGTGCTACAAAGGAACATTTTCAGGATAAAGTTCAATAGTTTAAACAAGACTGAATAAAAGGCACAGTACACTCACAGGCAGAGTTACAGAGTCCCCTGCATTGCATTTCTTCAAATCTTCAGTGTAAAAGCAGTGAGAACACTGAAATCTAGATTCGGAAAAACAGAGACCAGATGCAGTGATCATGTGCCCTAAGCCGACATCAGCAGTTTCGATGCTTAAAAACGAATTCTCCCTACTTCTATTATCTTGATAATGCAAGATTGATTATAATAACTGTGTGTTCTTAATACTATAGAGCCTTGCTCAATTAAATATACATAGGGCTTATTTCGCTTTCTGTGAATGCCTTTTATATAAGAATTCATGAACACATTCATAACACATTATAATTCATTCATAAATCATTATAAACATGGCTATAAATATTTATAATAAGGCATATCACTTTATGAACACACTATATGAAGTACAAAGCATCCTTAATTCTTATACTAACCATTATAATGCATAATGAGGTTATGTTTAGTATATTATTGAACTTTCTGAAGTATTATAATCAACACTATAATGCCTCATGAATATCAATTAAAGATGCTGTAATGTTTTATTAATTCTTTTACCAACCTATATAATGAATTATGAAGGTGTTTATAGTGCATTATAGATGAGAGCTTCATTGGAGCTTATGAAGTATTATAATCAACACTATAATGCCTTTTGATTGTCAACAGAAGATGCTGTAATGCTTTATTAATTTGTATACCTACATTATAATGCATAATAGAGGTATCTATAATGCACTATCGATGACAGCATTAAGTAAAGTCTTACCCTTATCTCTATCAATCTATCCAACCCAATACTGCCTATTAAATGCAGGACTCCAATGCCCATGAAACCTTTTCAGGAAAGCGCAGGGCACATGACACCTTGGGGACAATCCACCACAGAGGTTTATCGTCAGTTGACCTAATGTCCCCTGTGCCGTGATCATGGAGTCACGCCCAGCCTCTTTCCACTTCCTTCTCCCCCAAAGGTCACTTTGATCCCTACCCATGACACCGAAGTGACGCGAGAATGGTACCAACAGAGCCACGAGAAGCAGCAGGAGCTTAACGTCATGGTCCTGGCCAGCAGCAGTACAGTCGTCATGCAGGACGAGTCATTCCCTGCCTGCAAGATCGAGTTCTGAGATCCCTCAGACTCTTCGTCTGTTTTGCTTCTCATACCTATTTCTGTGTTTCTCAAGAGGGAAGATTTTTCCAGCCTTCTGCAGCCAATCATATAGTAATACCCAAACATTGTCGTCATCTTCATCTTTTGAATTTCTGCGGTTGTTTTGCCATTAGCCCTATATGCTTGCATATAGCCGATTCCATCATTGAATGGTCACTGATCTGCAACATCATAAAATCCTGTTGAATACCTTGCTAGGACACGCAGCAACTGTCGAGTTTGCCATAAAGAGGACCTGAGTTACACATACAAGCTAACATATAAATTTGAATAAAGGCTTATTTTTTAATGCAAGAAAGCTGACGTACATTAAATCGCCAAAAAAATGACCATGGCTGCCCTGGTTAACATTATGGATGCTTTTTCTAGAGAGTACTTACTTGATGTGCTGTAGTGAAATGAAATAAAATAGGACAGTGATACTAAAGCTATTTGCAGATATTTGGTATTAATCTTGTTACTGGAAATCAAAGCACAGTCCTCACTAATCTGTCATGCTAGTTTGCATCATCATCAGTGATGGTATTCTTGTAATACTTGTGTTGACTAAATTGTTATGCTTGCTTTGTTTTTTTGCCTTCAGCTGTATATTTCATTAAGTTCTGAATCATTTGCATATTGTCATAATTTCCAAAGTTTTAGATATTATCAATCCAACTGCGTTTGAGCTGAAAGAGTGTGGCTGACCAGCTCTGTGCTTGGTGTTGTAGATGCGTCTAACATGAGAGACTCCAGTGTAGTTTTAAGCACTTTACTTAGTACACAGAGAGATTGGTTCAGTGGTATTGTTTAAAATGTCATTTATCTTGCTGATTTTTAATGCCTGAAAAACCTTGTCCTCTTTGGAATGATTGTCTTAATATCAGTGGAAGAGGTACCATTTCCGTAGTGGGTGGAAATCCTTTTCTCTGAAAATGTTACATGAGGTGAGCTCATCTGAAATTACATGCACTATAAAACAATTGTTGACTGATAGCATCCATCAAAACCAATTAGGAATTTTAGTAGGGAATGGCCTAGTCAAAATTTCATCATTGTCAGGCAGTAGATCGAGTGTAAATTTAGTTTTCTTTTTGTTTTCCTCTGGTGGTTTAAGGTATGAAATAAAAAATATAATAGCCTTCTTTCAGTATACTACAGAGTATCTTTGTCTACTGACAGCTGGTTAGCTGTGCTAAACAATTTCAACTCTTTTACAAGCTTTCAGCTTCAGCACAGGCTGTAGACCCTGGCTTGTGTTTTTCTCGGCGCTGGATAGATACTTCTTGATCAGTGCGCAATACCCTGAGCTGATTGTAAAAGAAAATGGGGCTTTTGAATCATTCTGGTTCTATCTCTGTCATTGTTGCTGGTTTCGCAGGAACTTACAAATAGTCACATGCCCCCATAATAATATAAAAGATAATATCTGTTTTAACATAATGGGTAACTATTAGCAGTTTTCAAGTAGTCTCACACACTATCCATTACAGCGATCTTTTTCTGCAATCAGTTGATTTTCTGGAATATTCACACAGTGCTGTTTTCTCTTGTATTAGTTGGAGGCTTTCAGGATATATTACGACAAGCAGATCTGCACATTTTTATATATATTATGTACCTTAATGACAAAGAAAAGAACGTTTAAAATATGTTTTAAACTCATAAAATGGTCTATATTGTGTTTTTTGTTGAAGACTTAACTCCTCTTGCAGAGCTGAGATATTTAACATTTGTGGTATAATATATAAAGTCAATTCATACTATTTTGTTAAAACTATTATATCTTGATTTATTTTCAGCAATCCTTGTGAACATCAGACATATTTGAGAAGCTTAATTTAAAAATATTTTAACAGATTTTACTTAAACACTTCCCCATATGTGAATAAGATCAATGCATTTGCAAATGTAGCAATAGAAAATATTTATTCTTGCAAGAATCCTGAGAAGACGTGTTACTCCAGTAGAAAGTAGGCTTGTCCCGTCTTGTTGGCTGCGCAGCTGCTGGTTCGTGTGAGGATGACTGACCTTGCAGTGTTTTGTAACAGAAATTATAGATAGGATTCTTGTGGGTATATTTTCATGGGTGGTGTGAGAATCAACCACACGTGCCTTGAGGTTCTAACCCAGGGTGGACTTGGAATGTGTCAATCCGGTCCTTGGGACCTGCAGACAGTCCATATTTCTGCTCCCTCCAAGTTCCCAACCGAAACTGGGAGGGAGCAAAAACCCAGACTGGCTGTGGATTCCTCAGAATCAGGTTGAGATACACTGGAGTAGAGAGTTGTATGCAGAGTTCTTCTTACAGAAGTCACCGGGTCAGTTATCTTAAGTGGGCCTTAATTATAGCAAGACACTGGGAGTTGGAATCAAGGATCATCCATGGAATGTTACATTAACATAGAGGTTTAAAATGAACAAAATTAATGCAGAATCATCCAAGATCCTTTTCAGAAGCTGAAGGTGAATAGAGACTAGCATGAACGGCTATAGATGTATGAATTTAGAAGAACATCAGTTCAGAGGTGACCTGTTTAATGTAGAGCACCAGCATTTGTACCACTTTTCAAACACATGTAAAAAGACTGTAAATGAAAATGAAAACTTGCGTGTTAACTGATGATGCAATGAAAGTTTTATGATATGCTTGGTAGTCACGGTGTATACCTAGAAAACTGTAGATTTTGGAGGCAAATATCTACATGTTTTGACAGAGGTTCCAGGTTGCATTTTGAAAATTGGGAGAACTAGTTGTTCATTTGGGGTAATGGAGTCGGCATTACTGTAGGTGTGGGTGTGCATTTTAGCTGCCATGAAAAAGGACTGTGTTGTGTGTCAGAGTGCCGTCAGGAGCTCTACAGATAGGACCATGTTTTTCCATGTAAAAATCTGAATGTAACTGCTTGTAGGTTTTTTTTTTAAACTACAATGTTGTATATTTGAAGGGTTTTAATTGCAGTCCATTTGTTTTCTAATTACTGTTTGCAGTGTTGCCATTTTTATTAATCTCTATTGTTTCAAAATGCCATAGTTGCTAACCATAATTTCGATGTTGTTTACATTTTGTTCTTATTTAGCGTTGCTTTGTGCTGTTTCTGGGAAGCAAACTGCCCGGTCACAGCATTGTTTTGAGACTGCATTCTTTCAAAACATTTGCTGTTATTGCTGAATGATTGTCTAACACTAAGTGTTCTCTTGAAAATGCTGCAAAACATGGTGATTCGGAATGTGTTTTGTGCGAATCAGGAGGATGCACACAGTAGGGTAAAAGAGAGTACAGGTACATACTGACTGGGGGGGGGGGGGGGCGGGTTACACTTTGTTGTGTTCCGTATGAATTCCACACGACTGATCCCACCATGATGGGGACGTTAGTGGATCTGCTTGTAAACACAAATTGTGCCATTCAAAGTATTCGCATAAAAAAAAAAAGAAAAGCAAAAAAAAAAACAAAACAAAAAACGTACAATGACACACTATGCGGCTCCAGCCTCCCGGTCTGCCCTCGGATGGAGTGCTGGTACAGTGGCGTCAGCAACCATAGATGGCTACATCAGTTTTTCCTTACTAGTGTAATTTTCGTGAAAACTAGCGCTAATTTTTACATGCACCTCATTTGTACTGCAGGAGCTATATGTGCATTTTCCAGCTACCTGTTTTCAACGTCTACTTAACAGCTACTTACGCACAAAAAGTCAGGCTCTGGCGTAGAGGGCTTGAATATGGTTCATGTGTCTGGTGACTTTGTAACCGCCACACATGGAGGAATTCTCGCCTTGCTGATTCAACCCAGATTTTAAAGATGGCCGTCCTGCTCTAATTCCTCTTTAAGTCAGTGGGCAGATCCAGAGTAACAATTTCCATTTTTTTATATTATGAATGCAGTTTTTATTGATGTATTATGTTAGTGATGACGCTCCTCTGCTGTCAGTAGTCGCCACCTGTGGACAATGCTATTCATGGCTTCTTGGCTGTTTACAGACATGGTCCCTTAACGTCGGAATTCCAGAGGTCGCTAATCGAGCCAAAGTGACAAAACCAGAATTAGATGGCCCAACAAACATAAAACAAGAGATGATTCCTAAAAATGACTTGAAGTAGCATTACAAGTGATAATGCTCATGTAAAGTAGCGTGTTTGAAAGTCCTGACTAAGAATGATCGAGTATGATTACACTGCAGGTTGAAAAGTAAGGAGGGACTACATGACATTAAAATGACATGCAGATTTAATTACCCAGGTCCCCAGATTCTGATAGAGCGTGTCCTGAAGGGTTAGTGCTGTTTGTTTACGGATACAGTTAATGTTGGGCTTCAGTGGAAGATGTGATATGATCATCAGCATTTGCCCTAAACACTTTTGTTGCTAGCCAAGACTTCAAGGTGTTCTCAACCGCAAAACTACTTCAGACTCAAAACAGGCTTCAAAGAAATAAATGGTGTACTCATGTTCACACACACACACACATATATAAATACAGTATATAAACACACACACACACACGCAGACTTGAACAATAAACTCTGGGTATACTGGAAGATCAAATCATTCTAGTGAGAATTTATATTTTTAGCATTAAACATTACATGTGATTCAATTTTTCTCCCAAGAGGGGAAAGAAAGCAGCTGTAAAAAACACAATATAAAGTGCAAAGACATTTTTCTGTTACATCTTCCAGAAACGTCACCCTGAGACGACCATTTTCATTTCCAGGAGCCCTGCTTGTTTCTGCATGTAATCTTGAGTTATATCCTGTATGTAATAGTTTAAAACAAAATGAAATGAAGTACTTATTTTAAAATGTCTTAAAAAAATAATAATAACTACGACTTGTCTTAATGGTTCTGAAAATGGCACATGCTACCCCGCCCCGCTTCCTCCTGCCGTGGGGGTCTGTACCGAGAGCATCGTGATAGTTCCTCTTCTTGCGCTGTATTTGCCCTAGTACTTCAGTTATTTTCTGTGCAATATTCCGTATTTCTCTTTGAAACCTAAAACAAAATAGAATTACTGAAAATTTATTGTAAAAGGGAAAAGCCTGTTGGTCACCAATAAAATACATTTATTGAAATGTATCCCTTTGCCTTTCTGTCAAGTTCACAAACACTGAAACCTGCGACTTTCCTTCATAAAAATATAAACATGTCTTAGGTCATACTAATTATCAGTGCTGTGCAGAGACTTTTTGATGGGCAGGTGCTTGACCCGGTGCGGAAGGCAGGGGTGCCCCTCCCACTCTGTAAATTTTGCTGCTGAGGAGGGGGGGGGGTATTCCCCCTCAGTCAATTTAACATGATCATCTGCGATAGGCTAAAAGGGCATTTTCAACACCCCCCCCCCCACATACCTGCTAATTGTCCACATCTGTTGTGGTCTGATTTGCTTCTAATAACTCCAGTACTGGTTAATTTGTGCTAAGTGTAATTAATTTAATTTCATAATCTCAGTCAGCTGGTGGGTCCTGTTCCCCACAGAAGGTCTGTGTTCTCGCTGTGACCCTTCAATACTGAGATGGCAGCCCCTCCTCCAAGTCAAACTTCTTTGTCCCCAGTCAGATAGCAAGTAGGAAATCTAGCCTGACGTAATTCCAAAAACACAGAGGGAAACTGAGCCTCGGTTAATTTCTCCGCATACAAGTGGAGTTGCAGGGAAGTGGAACAATGCACAGATTGTGCTTCAGGGCTGGCGCCCCCTAGCTGCAGGGGCAGACTCTGCAGCCAGCCACTTCTGGGAGTAGATGACAGAAATCAGTTTTGGGAATTTTTTGTGGTATGATGCTGTGAGGGGGACAGAGTGTCCCACATGGGGGGGGGGTGCAAGGACAACTGGAGGCAGGTTGGCTGTGAGTTCGAACAGTGAACGAGGAATTTTTCACATTTCTACACAAATGGAAAACGGGCTGTGGGAGGCGTGCAATGAGCCAGGGATGGGGAAAGGGGGGGGGAGAGCTGTTTGTACAGACTGTGAAAGGAGTAATTCAGCTCCTCAAACAAGCTGCCTTTGAAAGCAGGGGAGAGTAGGAGAGAGAGGGCGAAGAGGAGAAGTGTGTTTGCCCTGAGCGAGGCCTCTAGGGGAGGGATAGTCGCTCCACACAGCATGTCTTCATCAGTGTAAAATGCGACACCCCCCCACCACATGCCCCTGATTTTCAGCACTATGTATGGGTATCATATTTGCGCTGGACAAAATATACAGCATCATTATCCTATATAGATAAGCAGTTGGAAGATATATATATATAGTACTGTGCAAAGGTCTAAGGCAGGCAAAGAAAATGATGTTTAGATTATCCTCATGTTTGTGTAAAACTATGATATTATACCTGTCAAAGTGTGTCAGCTTGGCCGTTTCAGAACCTCTGCTAAAATCATCCCAGTATTTGCAGTGACCCTCCAGTGCAGCCATGTATTTTTTGACTTGGCCACTAGCACACCTCATACAGCTAGTCAATCTGTCACTGACTTTTTAAACCAATTTATTTAATTATTTAATTGAGCTGTTGGTGAAATTTAACAAAATCGTGGAACGGCTGAGGTGTCCCTGAGGAGAAATTTGGAAACTGAAGCGATGTTCATCTACCCATCCAATTAGATATCAGTAACGTTTCAGAAAACAGAAGAAATTATTACAAGTTTTTATTATGATACTATTAATTTGCACATGTTCCAATATTAAATTTCTACCCAGATAAACAGCTTTAAACATTTCTTTGGACTACCTAAGACTTTTGCACAGTACTGTGTGTGTGTCTATGAATATATATATGTACTCTGATGCTAAAGCTATGGGATGATAATGATCTTTTTCTTCACTACTGCAGATTCAGTAAATAACACAACAAGGCAGATTCATGCTCATTTATCAAGGCAGTGTGCACGGAAATAAACGTTTTGTGTCTGAATGGCCCATTTTTGGCTTCAGATTGCTTCAGATTACTTGATGAGAAGCACAGCCTTAAGCCACGCCACCCGCAGGATGAGAGGACAGGTTCCCTCAAATAGCCAGAGATGAAAGTGAGAAGACCAATTACATTTAACCTTGAATTTTTGAAATTCTTTTTTCACGAAAAAACTGCATTCAGTATTTCCACAACAAGTGGCGTATTGATGACGGCACAAAGGGGCTTTGAGAGACAGCGTGGCCAAGCGGCATGGAAGCAAGGGAAAGGCTGCCTCCGACTGCTGCCCGAGGAGTCGGACGTCACCGTGCGAGTCACACGGGCCACCCTCACATGGGAGGCCACAGATGTTTCGTGTGGGGAGTGGCTGTGGGCACAAAAGACCCTCCTGCCAGGGGGCAGATTCACCAGAACGCAAGTGCAGGCAGCTGCCTGCGTCCCCATGAAGACAGAATTTACAGAAGTTATATTTATGGATGTAACATAAATGATTATTTAGATTATAGCAACATGTCTGTTACTTACACTTTTAGCGACAGTTTTCAGGATAGTCAAAGTTCCCCCCCATCCCAGCTCTAATGGACTATCCCTGTAAGTTGAGGCTTCAAGACGCCCAGCTTGCTTTTGACACTGGAGTTTAGTGGTAGGCTACAGGTTTCAGTGCGAAGAGAACCAGCAAAAAGTACCCTAACAAAATAAAATGACACAAAGATACCAAAATAACATTCAGGAGTGATAAACGGGCAATATCTACACAACTAGGCAACTGCCAGCAGAACAACCTTGATGGATCGATAAGAGTCAAGCCCATCTAAAGCATCTTTTTTTTTTTTTTTAAGGATTTTTTAAACCTAGATTTAGTACTTTCAAACATTGTGTCATTTCAAACATTGAATATATTGATTTTTAAAAATAATGTTATGTGTAATTGAAAACTATGTGAAGCACGCATTTAGTGAACATAAAACAGCATCATTACTGTAGAGGTTTCAGCCAAAGTTCGGTAAATGTAGGGCTTTTTACACATGGGTCAGTTTTGACGGCAATTCAATGGTACCTGCCTTTTCTGCCAGCACAAAATTGATTTGCTAGAATGTTATCTGGTCTTCTGTTATTTGTCCATAGATTTATCCAAAACCATTTTATCCAAAATGAAAGTGATATGTTCAATTTGCAAAGCTGAATTTAGTTATCGTAGAAATTCATCACTGGCCTCTCATCTGAGAACGTAACACCCGAGTGAAGTTTCCGAGACATCTGGCACTCCTAGCCAGTCCACTTTGTTTGAGTGTGCTACTCGAAGCAGACCTTTGGCAAAGGAAACTAATGATAAACTAACAGAGGCTCTAGCTAAATGAATAGCTAGAAAGCAAAATCCTGTTATAGTCGGCTCAGTTATAATGGAATGAAGTCCATAACCACTGGGGAACCAAACAGAAGCAGGAACTAAAATACTAAGGGGTAACGAGACTAACACGGGACAGGTGAGGCGAATTAACAAAGACCAGGAAAAATGGGCACAGATAAAACTAATAAACTCAAAGGAACTAAAAACAGAGAAACTAAGAACTAACCAAGGAAACATAAACTAACACTGGGGAATTACAGAACGGTAAATACACGAGCAGGTGCACCAGTAACAAAACCAAATACAAAATCATATACAAGAACTAGAAAAACTCAAAATGAAACACTATAGGGAGCAAAATACAAAAACAGAGGAGGCAGGATTCAAATACAGGACAGACGAGATCACAGACCACTGGATGCTTAATGTATTAAGCCATGAGGCCAACAGAGAACAGAGGAAAGCACAAAGACTAATGTGAAGGATGGGATGACCAGTGACACCTGCTGACCAAAACGGGGAATGGACACAGAGTGGGACCACAGGGGCTGACCCTGACAGCTGAAGGCTAACGCTGCCACTCAGTGGGTGTCAGCACAGTGATTTCCACCTGCTGTGACGTCATGCGCATCCCCATCGCAGTAGAGAAGCTAAAGAAAATCAGTTAAGGGAGGGACGGTCTGGGAGTATTTTATGAATTTAACAACAACTGGTAGCACAGCGATTCGCAATCTTTGTTAAAGTTTTGAGATGCGCATTGCTTAATGTTAACTAAGCAATGCGCACGCCATGTGTGAGGCAACGCGATAATTATGAAAAAAGCAATCGATGATTTGAGAGTCGCCTGCTTGAGATGTTTTGCGCACTTGCTTGCAGCTTGAGAGGCTGCTATGGCAACGAAGTGTAATTGATGCTGTTGCCATTGGGAGAAAAATTGTGGGGGATTTTAAGCATTCGCCACTTGCATGTACTCTGGGAAGATATTGAAACTTAACTGCAAATGCATCAAAAATGCTTATAACATGTTTCTAGTTGCTCAATCAGCATATATCTTCCTGAGACCCCATTCATGTACTGTATGTCCATTGTAGTGGACATGTTGTTTTTACATCTATCTTTTCACTGATGTAAGGAAACATATTTATTCCAGTTGTACACTACAACATGCTGTAAAATTAAAAATAAAAATAAATTAGAAAAAATCTAAATTGTAAGATGTCTTATTTCCTGCAAAGACAAATAACCTAAAATTGAAGGACATTTTTTCCCTTGGATCTCAGGAGGATATAGCCTGTTTGTTCTGG
>JABFEB020000008.1:5840247-5851890 GCA_019775895.2 Stomatorhinus ivindoensis | reverse complement strand
TAAAAAATGGAGCACGGCAGTTGACTCTAAATGCCTGTTAGTCTCATTGGCACTTCCTGGCCGATGAGTATTTAGGAAAGGCAGACACCGGTGATTACCTTCTTAAAATCCTCTTTATGAAACTGGTTCACAGTTAAACTACAACTGTTGCCATTCCAAGAGAAAATAATAATTATATATAAGACAAAACATTTCGTCCATTTCGTTCACTGAAGCCAAACAGAAGCTGATGGCCGAGTGAGACGGCACGTTTGGGACACGCGGGGTTAATGGGCGGGGCCGGCGGGAGCCTGGGGGCGTGGCTACAGTGTTTGCCAGCAGATGCTGTTAGTGTGGGGCCCTCACGGGCTAAATAAAGGTGACCCAACAAACCGATGGTGTCCCACTAACATCGCAGCCCGCCTGCCACATTCACGTCTGCAATCATTTCAGGGTTTAAATGAAACGTTTCTAAGACACTGTGGAGCAAAGCGTGCTTAAGGGACAGGAGGCAGATGGAGAAACTGGGGGGGCAATAAGTCAGTCAGGAGGGGCAGAAGAGGGGCTAGACTAGGGCTCAGCAGCCTGGGCACCACCAACCTCCACAGCCGGTCCCAAGCCGTTTTCCCATGTCCCTGGCCCCGCCTCCGTGTCCAAGACTCCGCCCCCAACTTCCATATCCGGGCTTATGGGGGTTTGTGAACTAGAACCAGCCTCAGAGCTGCTCTCATGCATTTCCAGCAGGACAGGGAGAGACCCAGGTTGCCCCGGGAACAGCTCGGCCAATGGGGAGTCGGGGGGAGGGGCATATGCTGCCTCGCTTGGGGACTCTAGCACTTCCTGGCACCCGTGGTGGTTTGTCATGGGGGAGGTGACCGTCTCCTCACACCTCGCTTCCTGTTTATCCGTTTCATCTGTGCCAAGGGGAGCGCTGCCGGGCAGGTGCGCCCCCTGCGTCTCCTCGCTGCTCTGAGGAGTCAGGGACGTCTTGTCGCTGAAGCTGAACCGGGGGGACATATCGGCAGCGGTCGGCGACGACGGGCCGGCGCTGGATACGGTGCTGGATGGGCCACTGCTGTCTGTAGGGGCGACGGACAGAACCAGTTAGACGACCTGGGGATGCCGGCAGTGAAAGCAACCTGCACACACTCTGATGATTACAGCCCTGAGTTTGCCGTCTCATTCCCCAACCGGAACTCAAGTGGGTCAGGCTGCAGGAGGAAAAACAGCAAGACAGACAGATGACATGGACAGCCTGCCTGTTTTTTTTTTTTTTTTAACGTTCCGAAAAGAAGCTGAACATTCAAGGATGAGGAAAATCTAATGACCACGGTCAAAGGCCGTCTGAGGTAGCGGCTACTCAGAGACAGAGCGGGTTTGCCGATGAGAACAGAGCCCTACTTCTGCCGCACAATGACCACAGCCTTAATTAGTATTTAATCTACGCTCAAGAGAGATTAAGGTCGTCCTGGAGTAAGCCACAAGGTCCGTCAATGACATCGAGATGGTCTGAGACAGATTTGTGTGGTCCTGCCTCACGCGACCTTAACCGCCAGTCGCCTCAGCACAAGCGGGTCACTCACACCAGGGTGGGCGGTCCGAACGGTGGCGCAATGACGCCGAGGATGACAGGACTCTCTGCGGGATGAAGGTGTCCACCGATGGCTGAGTCTGGGAGTCGAACATGGCGGAGAGAGCTGGGAGAAACGGCAGAATTGAAAATCAGTATCCTGAATCTTCAGAACAGACGCAGAGCAGAAGGTCCGTGCCTGGAAGGCCATGGTGGTGTCCGGCAATTAGCACCCTACTCCAGGAGAGCACACGTTCTGGAGAGCCAGGGGAATTCAGTGATTACAGTTTGCGCCGATTCATCTACTCAGCATCCGGCAGGAAGAACAGCTCCCACGTGAAGCAGAAGGGCTGACAGAAAGTCCAGCTGCCTTCAGACAGTGAAGACATTGTTGTGCATGTGCCAGTTGGCATGTTTATTGGGGGCCGGACGGCCTACCTCTGCTGGTCCTGGACTGGGATTCCCCGCCACTCTCACACACTGCCGTCAGGAACTGGTCCACCTGTTTCAGTGAGAGCGAGTTGTGCAGCGTCTCCAGTGGGTAGATAGATGGCACCATGGAACATCCCTCAAAGCCTGTGGAAGGGAGTCCCAGGAGCCATTAGTCTGCACGTCCATCAGCGCAGCCCGTTAACAGACATGGCCCCCCCAAAATCCACATGCACAACACCCCCACACAGTCTCTCTCTCAACATCCACCTCCGCAAACGGATGTTACCCACAAGCATAAACATAGCAAACCGGCATCTTCTGATACCCGCACTGAACACGCCATCACAGGCATCTCTTCCAAGCCCATATCCACAAACTCATGGGCCAGAGCCTCAAACCAAAGCTTCAAAACAGAAATCAGCCATTCTGGAGACCAGGGTCCATGGCAAGGAACTGCTCACATGCGTAAGATTTAAGCGTCCAGGCTTGCACATTTGCCATAAGAACTGTGAACAAAAGATGGTTTCATTTCAAATGCTAGTGGTTGCAAAGGTACCAGATAATCAAATTGCATACTAGCATAGCACAACATACACAGTTAAGGAACAACTTTCAAAAAAGGGGGTATGTCAACCTGGGTAACAGACAGAATGGAACCTAAACGTACATTGTGGTTTGTCCCTAACGAGACCAGAAAATAACGACTAGCGGATTGGGAATGCTTAACTCTAACCCCTAACAGAATCAGAGGCCCAGAGCCGCATTTCCACATACAGCTGTGGCTTTTCCAAAGACCCAATGTCTGTTTCCAGTGCGAGTTCTCCAATACAGATCCCACAATTTCCTTACGCCCACATCCACTGACATCCAGAATCCCCTACGCCTTCTTCCCATCGCCGTGCTTCGGTTCACCATCCCACATGGAGCAATTCTTATATATATCTAAGCAGTTCAACTTAATGGCATTGATGTCTCCTTCAGGGTTGCAGTACCATCCGGGGGAAGTGTCTGATGCTTAATTAACGAGCGGCTTCAGCTCCGCCCCCTCAGTGTGACTGTCTCACGCGGTGGAAGGGCCCAGATAGCATCAGCCAAAGGTCAAGCGCATGGCTCCTCAAAGCATCAGCGCCTGCCCCCCGGCCCCCCAGCTACGACCGGCGACGTGCTGTCAGCTCCCTCAGCAGGAACAGGTCCGACACACGGACTCGCCAGCAGCAGGAGGGCGGCCATGCTCCCGCTTTCCCGTTGCTGGTGCCGTCAGCGTGTCAGAGGCACCCAGAACAGAGAGACTGCACTAAGCAACACAAGGGGGTATTAAGACTGGGAAAGAGGGAAAGAGAGAGAGCGATAGAGTGAGAGAGAGTGCGATCAAAGAACGTAAGAGACTAAGGAGTGTAGGTTTCAGGTGTTGGAGCTAGTCAAGTGACATGCTCAGCTGACACACCCCCTCACTCGAGGGGGGGCAAGCCCTTGCTCTTAACCATTATACAAGACACTTTCTAATCCAGCGGTGGCCAATCTTATCCGCAAAGGGCCGGTGTGTGTGCGGGTTTTCGCTGCAGCTCCCTAGTTAGATCACTAATTAGAGGAATGATTGGCTGAAGAGTCCTCACACCTGGGTTTGATCAGGTGACCTACAGGTTACCCCAAAACCCCACATACACACCGGCCCTTTGCGGATAAGATTGGCCACCCCTGTTCTAATCCTTTTCTTCTCAGTGTTTCATGCTGGTGAACTCACCTGGGTCCTCAACCCATCATCTGGTTTGGTTTCCTTTGTTCCGACGCCAAACTGTCCGTCTATAGTACTTGCCCCTTGCCCCAAATAAAATACGTCCCTGTTCCTTCTTCCCACCCCCTGTATGACTTGGCTCTGCTCACTGCCCCTGCCCGGAGCAAGTCTTTCAACAGGCGTCTGTTGGAAGACTAAAGGAATCTGTGCCACATGAAATCCAGAAGGACCCTTGGGGTCACGTTACCAAAGAGCGACTGCCATGGAGACAACTGACGTGCCTGGGCTGCCTCGAGGGCAGAACCCACTCAGAATCACCACTTACTGCACAGCTCTGTCTGGCTCCATGAGGACCATACTGCTCCATCCCTACTGGGCGCCACCCCTAAGTTTCCTGCTCGCCTGTTCCCTGACATGCAAGGGATACTATGTATCCTGTTGGAGGTGCTCTTAAACCCAAACTATGGTATCAATACCTTTCCGTTAAAGAGTAGCACTCTCTCGGCGAATCACAAGCACTGACCCTGTGAACCAGAGGATCCTTCCGTCCGCTTTGGACACTGTGGAAACAGTCCGCTTTCCTTAGCAGCATCACAGGAACTTCCTCCACACTCACAGTGCATTAGCAAGCTGGTGTTTGTTACCCAACCTCACCTCAATTTCATGTCAACTCACAGCCTCATTCTGCCTTTCTTTTTGTTTAAAGTAGAATATAAACTGAAGCCTAATAAGCTGCAAACCCACACTATCTGGACCAGTGGTTCCTAAAAGCTCTGCCTCGCAAACAGTAACCTAACAGCATGAGAGTCTAAGTGGCACAGATGCTGTTATTACCCAGCATGCAACTGCCAACTTACTTACTGACAAAAGCAACCAGATTCAAAGACCCTCTAAGAGGCTCAATGGACAATTTATTTCTATAAAAAAAAAAAGAAGAAAAATTCATGTTCAAAGATGGCCAGATTACACGAAACTAAATGAATGACTTGGTTTTCCCCAACGGGCTATCTTGAGGGCACAGGCAGGCATGCAGAAGGACAGCACTATGCAAAGCCAATCCAGCAAAGGCAGTATGTGCCCCCCCACATTGATGGGGGCAAAGAGGAGGGAGGTGGGGGAAGTGGCATGGGGTGCGGGTCTGCAGGGCTGACCGTAGAGGCAATCTAGGGTGTCCTGGCCGGAGATTAACCAGTTGCGGAAGAGGCGCAGGTGGTAGGAGCACTGGTGGAGGTGGTGGGCCAGGGCACTGTCCAGAGAGAGCTGCCGGCCCAGCAGCTGGTCTGTGGAGAAGCGCCGGAGAAGCTGGGCCACGTGGTGCTCCTCCAGGGGCTCTGGGGAAGAAGAGGTAGAGCGAGGAAGGACAGAGCAGAGGAGGGAGAAGGTGCCGGTTCTCGGACAGGGCAAGGAGTCACTCTGCAACGCCGTCTGCCTGCCTCCCTCTCCTAGGCTGGGGTGCCAAACCATAGGCAGTTACCTCTACGCCCAGCACTCACAAGTCTTCGAAGCACCACTCGAACAACATCCGCAAGCCCTTAGTCCTTGCTGATCTCTCACACTCAGGTTTACGGGGCCACATGTACTCTCAGACAAAAAAAATTATAGCAACCCAAAATGTTCCACTCTCCACATCCACCAGAGACCAAATATGACAGACTCTGAACTGAGCTTCGGGATTCGCGCCACGCTATTAGAAGCAGGACAGTCACCCACGCAAAGCCACAACACACACATAACAAGCCTGGTGAGATTCAACGCGACTTGGGGCATTCAAGAAATCGAGCGGTCGACCTGCATGCTGGCCAATCGTATTGGAAGGTGCAGAGTTCCACCCCAACGTCCTCCCCTGCCCTCCTCAGACACTATGAGAACCTCGATGGGATGCTGGCCCATCGATTGCTGTCTCAGAGGGACGCGCCTGGCAGAGGATGTCACACGCATGCGATCACATGGTCAAGAAGGCCGCTGGGCTCACGGTCCTATCAGCCTTCCCCGTTACCTGTTCCCTCCCAACACAGAGCTGGGCTTACATCCAGTGCAGCTGCATCATCCCACGTCCCTAGAGCAAACATACATCAAAAATAACTCAAGTGACCCAATGCACTCAACTAAACAAACCTTGCATCCCCTGCACCTTCAAACTGAAAAAGTTATACTGTTAAAGAGGTAATGCCAAGAAAGCATTCCAGTCTTAGCATTTTATGTTTATGTTAACTCATCTTAAAATCCATGAAGAACTGTGATGTTTCCACTGTGCTCATTTTAGATGATTCAATCTTGGGGACTTGGCTCAACACCAAGCAGGTCATGTTGAGTCAGCATGAAGAATGCATCATGGATCAGTTGGGGACCGCGGGACCCCTAACCATCATGAGGTAGAGCGGCCCCGTCACAGCGAGCCCATGGACAGCCCATAATAGGTGACCCACCCACCCCCAGCAGGATCTGCTCCTCTTTCATGAATAGCTTTAATCAACCAGCTTGAAGCTTTTTCAGTAAAACCAAATTTCACTTCAAATATAAACACCATATACAGCAGGGGTGGCCAGTCTTATTCATTAAGAGCCGTTGGTTGTGCAGGTTTTTACGGCAACTCCTTAATTAATTACTAATTAGAGGACTGATTAGCTGAAGAGTCCTCACACCGGGGCTTGAACGGCTGACCTGCAGGGTATCCCACAAACCTGCATACACCTGCCCTTTATGGATAAGATTGGCCACCGCTGATGCAGGAAATAAATGTTTGAGTACCAGCACAGCATCTTATCTGTGTAAATGGGTGAAACCACAGGCCATTGTAGATACAAGTATTGACTAAATCAAAGAAAATTATACTTCTGCATGTACATATACATGTTCTGGCACATGGAGGTTCAGTCAAACCAAGTCAGATGGAGACAAACCGAGTCAAACTTAGTACAACGATACTTATATGTGAAGCATGAACATAGCTGATGCTAACACAGCTAATCTGATGCTATAAGTTTAATAAACTACAAAGGAGTAACTTGTTGTGGAGGGGGGGGTCTGCGCTGGCCGAGGTGGGGCCTGGCTAACCCAATGTTGGCTTGTCGACGGCCCCCCCGGTGCCACTTCCCCATGATGAGTCTGTTCTGGCCTAGTGCTGTGGAAGAAGTTGCACTCCTAAACCACAAATGGACATTGGCCCTTTACTGAGTAAAAACCGTCCCTAAATGACTATTATGTAAAAGGATGTGACTCCCCCCCATGACTTACAGCTCATTAAAGAGTTTTTATTCTGCAGTCTCTGAATATTTTTTTGATTCATCTGCTTTTCCAGTAAGAATTTACATACATATTCAGTCTGGATTCATCAGTCTTTTTCAAACTTGATATATGATATTATTGAATAACCTAAACCCACTATAATTTGAGGTAAATGTACCATGAGCTTTACTGATTATCATGACAAGGATTTCATTGATAACAACAAATAAACTTACGTTTTTTTAAGATATTGCAATCTCTATTTGGCTATGATTATGCATTGTGAAGTACGGGGTTGTGCAGACAAGAGTGACCAGTGATTCTGTAGTAACTCCTCCTCAAATCTTAAGCTACCAGACTGGCATCAATGCACTGCAGTCACACATCCAATGATAATTCAATGCAACACAGTCACTCCTATAAAAGCAGCCATTTTTATCTCCCCGCTTCTGAGATAAGGAACATAATTCTTGGCGAGACTGAGATCCTTGGCACACCTTTAAAGACCAGGTGGAAACTACACTCGAAGAAGGGAAACAGCATCAACCTCTCAAGGACAAGGAGGCCGCGAATGAAGAACTGACAGAGAGAAGAGGAGGAAGGGGTGGTGGTCGCTGGGGGACCAAAGTCTGGCTCTACATCCCCAAGAAGGTCAGAGGTCAAGCCCAATCACTGTCTATATAGTCTAGTAACCATACACCCGCTCACAGTACAGCGTCATTCTTAAATAGGACACAACTTGTCACTTCTGTGTGACAGCCAAGAAAGCCCCTTATATTGATAACCATATTCAGTCATCTACACCGATCACCTCTTCCCATTCCAGCCTAACTTCTCGATTAGGAAGTTTCTAATAACTGAGTTCGGCCATTATCACCATCATCACTCCTGAGCAAAGCCAGACTTTGCCAACCAATGCTGACGCGAATTCAGAAGCGTTTGTTCCTTGCCGTTTCCAGCAGCCATGTTCCTGGCTACCAGTCAAAGGAAGGATCCGGAATCTCTGGCATCACATATGTACCGGAGAGGCCTGCTGAGCAAGGCACATCCCCCGTGCTGCACAAATTACCCAGCTTTCACAATACAGCGCTCACCTTTCACAAACACTAAAACAGACAAACACCCCAACGGTATTCATTGAAAAAAATAAAATGATTAATCAAACAAAATGGAACGTGGGTTATGAAACATGAGAGTCAAACCCTTTCCCCATTAGCAATGACTGAATACATGGGTTTGGACAGTAATGAACCAAAGAAAAAGAAAATAGATTCAAACAACAGCTTCTTTCAAGAAAATCCTTTTTTTTACCACGCATTCTACAGATATTATCCATAAAGTCCAGCAGTTTGCAATTAACGTTTCATTAGCAGGATACAGGATGCATTGAACCAGCCTGGACCTAAAGCCAAAATTAATGGGGGAAGAGTTATTGGTGTGTCTGTCAAGAAATGGTGGGAACGCAACACCTGGCACATCGATGGTACAAAACATATGTTTGTCCATTAAGAAAACTTGAAATCACTGGGTGAAAGTGAGATTTATGCTGGAAGTGACTTACAGGAAGTGATGAGGGTGGTTAGGGTGATAATCGGAGCGAGCAGGCAGAGGGAAAGAGTGGGTGCGACTGGCAGAGCGATGGTTGGGGACACGTGTAGATGATATACCGAGGACCGAGGTGGGGGTGGGATACAAAATGTATTTCCCAGTGACATGCAAGACAAGGGAGGGCAGAGAGTGGAAAATATACTTGAAAGAGGCAGACGTACCGTTAGTTGGGTGCTTTGCATATGACACAGAAAATCGCTTTACTGCCGGCATAGACAAGAAGTCTGAGGAAATAAAAAAGGTCACTAGGGTTACCATCTCTGTCACTGCAAACCAGCTGGGGGGGCTTGGTCGCCATAGGCAACAGGGCTGGCAAGCAGAGGAGGATGACAAACCTTTAATCTGTGATCTGAGTGATGTGAGAAACAAGGAAGAGAGAACGGAGAGTGATGGCATCACACGACGTCAGGTGGCTTGTTACGGGCCGTCACCATAGTCACACTAACTGCACTGCTTCATGTCATGGAGTTTATATATTTGCATGGAGACACACAGGATTCATTAACAGATCTTGGGACATCAGTGGATTCACTCCGGCAAAACTTCTCCAACCAGTCCTAAATTTCTAAATGCAACCATTGCTGCTTAATCTACTGCAGAACCACCAACAAGCACAATCAAGGGCACATCTGTCCACCATCATTCTTCCTTCAACGTTCTCTGTCCCAAGCAGATCTGAAGAGACAGACGTCAAATCACATGTTGGCCAGCTGCCGTTCCCAACCTCCCTGCTGCCCCAGACACCTTTACAATCACTGAGGTCCGTCTTCTTGACGACCACCAAATTTAAGTTTAGCCTGGGATGGAGGCAGTGAGACTTCCTAACACTTATGAGCCGTTTCTGCTGTTCCTTCCTGTTCTCACACATGCAGCACACAGAGGCAAAGATGCCAAAAGCAAGTCATCAGTCAGAGGGGAGGTACAGCCCCGAGAATCTCTCCTGAGACAGGAAGCTCGCCCACGTGCTTTTAAAGAACCACCATGATCTGGGGCTGAAATTTGACATTACTTAAAAGATGACAAAACAAAAGGGAACCATGGGAGGAGACTGAATGAAATGCAGATGAACAGCTAAATATAAAATGTTTCAGATAACAGCCCGTGGATACAAGACAGAACATGACCTTCAATAAAATGGCAGCCGTAATGGAAGCATCTTTATGGATGCAACACTGACACCTAGTGGTCACACACTGCCAATAACCCCAACTGCCGAATGCCAGCCGAGCAACAGACGGTACCAAAGCAAATGCTGGCCATTCATGCATAAATGACAAGCTTGTGTAAGACAGTTTAAATAATTTGGTACAATGATCACATATTTGTCAAACAGACTGAAATTCAATTATATTTTACAATCTCCCTGCATCTTTACACCACTTTTCCTGGATAGGGTCGTGGTACATCTCTTACAGCCCTCTTTATTGCAATGGAAAAGACAATTTGAAAGAATTTACAGGTAAAAAGTTAAATATGTAATATTTTCAATGTCTTACTGCAGTCTAACTAACCATTAATGTGTGCCTTTGTACAAAAAAATAACAACTAAGACCCCCCCTAGTGGCTGTACTACATATTTACTTTTTAGCTCACTGGAACCTCTTAATGCTGAAAGAGGAACATTCTAGAAGAGACTCGCAAGATGAACCACCCATCTATAATAACATTCAGCTATTTCCTAACAATTATTATATTCATTCTAAAAACAGGGAAAAACTTAGAAAAAGGTCCAAGGAATCGACTGCCAGTCAATTCTATTTGCATGACTAAAAACTCCAAACATTTGCAGCACAACATGTATATACACACGTACATGATATGAAAAGGCAGCAAAAGTGGGGGGAAAAAGCGTGTAAGGAACCCATATTTCCATGCAAGACAAGAGTCTGTAATGAAGACATATAGTGAGAAGGTTAGGGTTTAGGTCAAACATAGGTAGCTTTTTGACGCAGTGGGGAGATGCCTCTCGATTTAACTGCACTCATTTGACGGGACGTCCCCAGAATGCACAATGAAGAGGTCAGTGGGGAACACGCGTACGGAGCCGCGGTGTATCTGCCTGAGAAGTTGTAGGACAAGTCCATCATCCACTAGAGCCTCTCTGTTGAATCTCTACTCAGATCCCAGAGTAACGAGTCCAGCTTAATGAGATCAATCTAGCGTGACCGTTCCTCACTACTTAACCGTGTGGGGACTTTAAAAAAACAAACAAAAACAAACATATACAAAAGGTGGAACATACCGTCTTTATAGGACAGACTGCCGGCGGAGAATTTTTTGCGATGTGTACGAGCATAGTCCTGTAGGTTTGGGGCACTAGAAGAGCCCCCCAGGACTGTGGTGCTGAAAAGTCCTGCACACTGAGAGCCTGTGTAGGAAACCCACCAGGTAAGATGGGGGGGAATAAAGTAGGGATTAGCCCACATAACATAACAGGCCTTCAATCACAGTAATGAACCACCCCTAAGGTCACGTGGACCCAACTGAGAGGAACCCGATCCAAAGCTCACACCAGCACCGGGAGGCTAACAGCAAAGGAATATATGTTAAATATATATTTATATTTGTAAATTATATATAATTTTTTTTTTTTAATCCCCCTCACCCTTAAGTGCAAATTATCCAAAATGCCATTTCATGATCCTTAATAACACCTTAAGACAATGGAGCTTACAGCGATTTTTTATTTATTTATTTTTTTTAAGAGCAATGTGCCAAGTGGTTAAAAATTCTTTTAGGATAAGTTATCGCCGTCGTGGTGGCTGGAGACTAGGCTGTTAATCCAGTGAAGTTGCCGGGGTGATACTGAAGGGACAGATCCTGCAAGGTCATGCAGCTTTTTTCTCTTTTTTTAAGATAATATTTATTGCCATGATAAACCAAAAGTGCTGATGTGCCGCTGTTGCCTGACAGCCAGAGGTGGGGCGTGTTTGGACAGCGGCTCGCTGGATATTAGACAGGTTTGCTGACGCAGGCCGTAACCTACGGAGGATACTGGACTGAATAATGCGAGTGATAAAGCCATCAGAAGAAGATTATTCCAGATCCTTGGAGGAGCTGTAAACGACAGTGGGGGGGGGGGGGGAGCATGAACGGG
>JABFEB020000008.1:5821152-5839221 GCA_019775895.2 Stomatorhinus ivindoensis | reverse complement strand
CACACACACACACACGTGCAGATGTGACCACAGGTTGGTGCTGTGATCTCCTCAGGAATGGGTTCGGAGAGGAACAAGGCTGACCTTGTTGTTGTCTTCATACAACATGATGACGATCTGGGTCATGTAGTTGAGCTCTGTGACGGCACCGAGGTAGTCCATGGCACGTTTCCATTGCTGGTCCTTCTCCTCCTGTCTCCCAGAAACAAACAGCAGAGTCACTTGAACCACACAGGAACAATACCAACTAGAGTGGCAAAATTTTGGCACTGGGGGACACCAAGGGAAAATGCCACATTGAAAGACACAACCTCGCCCCGAGCGGCAAACTGCTCCGAGGTGACGTGGGCACGGCGCGTCTCCTCGACGGACGAGAACTTACATCGAGCAGGCCTCCGTAGCGGAAGATACTGAGCAAGGAGTGCACGTGACTCTCGCTGGTGAAGTAGAGCCGCGTCCGGACGTGGCGCCCCGGTGACATCACGCCACGGGAGTACCTGAGACCCGAAAGAAAAGTACAAGGTCAAAAGAGAGCGAGAAACCCTGAAATCCTCTGAAGAGTCTGCTGTTGGACTAGCATATAACACTCACAAAGGGTGCAACTTGTTGACGGACTCGTCCTCGTGAGTCCTCTGCAGGTCCAGCTGGATCTTCTTAACCAGTGGAAGGCAGTAAGCGTAAGCAATGTCCAGCTTTTCTACTTTATTGATGCCATACTCCTAGAAACGAGGACGGGCTGGTGAGCTGGGGGAGGGCACTAGGGTCAATGGGTCACTGTGATGCTCGGGTACTGGGTGAACATCCAGACCTGTGGGATGACGATGTCCGCCAAGGCCCGGGACAGCCGGAAGAGCTCCTGCGTGTCCTCCAGGCCCAGGGAAGCGTTGTGCTGCACGTCATACTTAACGCAGTCATAGATGTCCGGGATCTTGCTGATGTCATACCGCCCATTCTTCATGCGGAAGTCCCTCTCCAGTTTGGACCAGCGCTGGAGCATCAGTTCCAGGGACTCGCTGTGGTAGAGCTGTAGGTCTTTGGGAAGGTTTGGTAGCGGGAGAGGAAGAGGGAGAGAGGACTGTCAGGCCGGTTAAAACGTCTACTCCATCTGAGCCACTGAACGGTGCTCCAGATTCAAAGGAGTGAGGGCGTGAACTGGGGCAAGTAGTGGCCAGAGGAAGCTAAAAACAGACATACCTGCTGATTTGGGGTCTTCCAGCCTCCTGCGGATCTGCGAGGTCAGACTCTGAATGAGGGCGTAGACTTGGTCGCAGGTCTTCACTGGGTTCGCCACGACCTTCATCGAGCTCACCAGAGAAGGACCGGCAGTGGGAGCCAGCTGCGAGCAAAAGAGAACGAAAATGCCACCATCAACACGAGCTGCTGAAGGACACCGATTAGCCACGGGAAACAGGGGACTTGCCTACCATGGGAATCTTTTCACCACCTGATTCTTTTCAATCAGGATTATCGTTAAATGAAAACTAAAATCCGAAGACAACATTTTCATGAACTGAAATAAAGGACTGAAAACATAAAACAAAAAAAAAGGAAACTGTAAACAGAGGGTGCGCTAATGGGACAAGCAGGTGAGCTTGCGCCACCTTGTCAAAGTCCTCCTCTCCAAAGTCCTGCTCCTTCTGCATGATGTCATGCAGGCGAGCCTTCACGCGGTGCTGGCAGCCCGTCAGCGAGTCGCTGTCGCTGTCCAGGAGCCCGTTCATGTTGGCGCTCTTCACCATCTGCACCAGGATGGGCGTCAGCTCCCCCTCCAGGGCCAGCAGACCCTGGAATGCGCAGACAGCACCCGCCGTTAACGAGGGATCCGTTTCCAATATGGCGACTTTCACAGAGACGGGATTTTCCTGGTCACCTTGGCGAAGGCGGCCGCCGTCATCTGCACGCGGCCCTCGTCCGAGGCGTAGATCTTCAGGTCGTGCCGGTATGTGCTGTGCAGCCGGAGCAGGCCGCAGCCGGGAAAGCCGGCATAGTCCCCTGGGGGGGCAGCGTGCATCATTATCATCATCATACACCACCCTAAACAGGGCGACTGATGCTGCTCGACACTGTAGCCTCACGTCATTGATATGTACGCAGACCCACCCCCCAGGTGTCTGGACCAACATTGACCTCCGTAACAGAAGCAGTCTCCTGCAGATATCCAGGCTGACAGGAAAGGGTACATTTGTTTTAATAAGCAAGCATATTAAGGAGGAGTGCCACTTTAAACCCAACCAGAGAGAAGGGCAATACAACCACATCCTCTTCATATATAAAGCACTTAATTGCCACAGTGCCTTTATCTCATTGCCTCGATTTGAACCGGAATTATAAACCAGATTCATGTACCAAGTCAGATGTTCATGATTACACATGCGAATCCAATCACTTAAGGAGGGCGGAGTCTGTTTGGAGGGACGACACCCCATAGCGTGAGCACGGATCTGTCGTTCAGCAAAGCGGACAACCACCAGGGGGCAGTCAGAGGGCAGCCGAAGCGCTTGGGAGTGGCCAGCGAGCGTACGGGGGCTGGGCCAGAATGACGGTGAGCAAAGGGAGTCGGGCCAAGGGTCCGAGGGTCATGGGAGTGCACGCCACCGGGCAGGACTGAAAGGGAAATGCCCATCCAAAACAGCCCCACAGTGAGATGGAGGGAAGCGGGGGCAGATGCCGAAACTGGAGGAACGCCACGAGACGGCATGACGGCATCCGGGCCACCAGCCTGAGCTTCAGGCAACCATCATCAGGCAGGAAGGAGGCTCAAGCTAATCCTGTTTCTCTGCTGGCCAGAATCAGCATTTCCTCAGTTCAGAAAAACCGACCCAAAAGCCACAGAGATAAATCACACGCCCAAAAAAAGCAACGTATTTGAAACTCAGCGTTCTGATACAACACCAGCTGGGGCTTCGGCCTTTAAACCCATTAACCTCTTAGTGCCTCTACCTTTCACAGTGTTAAAGTACAAAGAGGCGCAGAAAAACGTTAATTACATTCCTCAGCTTGAGCCAGTACCGCCGTCCACCCGCTCATACTGTGGGGGGGGGGGGGGGGGGTCGCCTCAGTTGCACCACCGCCGGCCCCAACTTAGCCTGTGGCCCAAACACCTGTGACCTCAGCCCATGGGATGCACACAGCCCCCAGGCCATAGTGCGGTGTTTCCCCATCTGGTTCTCAGGACCCACTCGAGAGCTGGGAGAGAGCAAAAATGTGGACTGTCTGTGCGTCCCGAGGACCGGGTTGGTAAACACTGCCATAGTGACCGGATAATAGGAAGGAACAGGTGGTTTCTGTCGCTGTCTGCATGGTTATCCTCCTACAACCATTGCAATCTGCCAGAAAGGATGTATGAAGGCCAGCGAGGATTTAGCGGGAGATGGAGGACTGCGTGGGGTCAACACTAAACCCCAACGGAGAGGCGGCCCGCGTCCCGGCTTACCAAAATCAACATGGGACTCGCAGCCAAGGGGCCGAGAGCTACCAGCTAGTCAACGGGGTTAAAAGGTATGAGGAGAGAAGAGGCAAATTAACAGGAAATGGAACAGAACTAACAGGCCATAACTAACAGCCATAAGGAACCCACTACAACCCCACAGCATTCTGGGCCAAGCGCTGCTAGAAAACCTGCAGAATTTAACACTAAGGACTGAGCAGTATTAATTATGGCCAATATCAGCAGGGTTTATTATTTAATGAATGGCAAGAACTTATCTACAAGAACTTATCTACAATAGCATTTAACACCTCAGAACTTTGGACACATTAGTTACACATTAACACAATAGAGCAGGTCAGCCACTATCCCTGGTCCAACTGGGCTTAAGACATTTGCCAGCCATGGGATTTGAACCCACAACCTCCTGGCAGTGACCACAGACCCCTAAACTTCACACACTGTGGATTACACCGCTCCAGAATGTAATCAGAGTTAGATGACTGTGTGCAATCCCCTCATGATTATAAAATGCACTATGTATGGTAATTTTATTATACAGCTTATTAAGGATTTTAATAACCATTAATGAAATTCAACACTGTTTTGTGCAGTGAGCCCCTAATAACCACAATAAAAAAAGGTTAATGAAAAAAACCAAAGTGCAAGTCAGCTTTTAAAGAGAACAGCCCTTTTCCCTGAGTCAGGACAGATTAAATTTACTTATTCTTAAGGGCCCTAAATATGCTCCATATTCACAGTCAACATACTTTCAGGTTTCTGGCCACGGAAACAGCCGTAAAACTATGACATATGAACTTGCTGAACTGACCTTAATACTGGCTAATAACGGGATTTGATCTTACGGAGGTATTAGTTTGAGGGTTGGAGGGAAATACACACTTGTGGTAAACACAATGCTTTTATCTTGACCTATATGGCAGGTAATGCTAAGCCAGTAATACACAGGATAGCCCACTGAGAGGGGTTCACTCAGGCTAATCTGACACGTCAGCGAGACAGAATTACCGCGGCTCGTTTTAGCTGCTGACCTTTGACCTCCTCAATCCCCCCTCCCTCCCTCACACTCGGAGCACCGGCGTGTCTCCCAGGAGATGGCGGGGGAGCGGTGACCCTGTCCTCGCACATTAACCATGACTACACAGCACACATCTGTGACATGACAGTCTGCCATTTATGCCCATACCTTGCCCCCCCGGGTACATGCAGCGGAAGGCCCGGCCCAGTTCTTCAGCCTGTACCCGTCCCGTGGGGGTCAGCTCCCCCCCCCACTTCAGCACCAGGAGAAGAGAGGGTCCGTCCTTCCTCGTGTCTGGGTGAAAGACGGAGGGCCAGACTCAGACAGGCAGAGAGAGACGCACTGAATTTCTAAAGGAGCGATTATGACACATTAAGTTAACATTTCATACATCAGATGCATTTAAATGTGCAGCAAGCTGTCAAAAGACAAGGGTCTGACTGAACACTGACGTCACCTTCCTCCTCACTGGAGGTCTTGGGCTGGCCGTGGGGAAGGTAGCTTAGCTGAACTTTCCTGTTTATTCCTGAGAAATGGCCGTACCTGCAGAAACGACGACAAAAAAAGTCTGAAGATCTGAAGATGTCCTTAGTACACGTGTGCCAGTGACCTTCCGGAGCTGTCCTTACAACGGACTGTAAAAGGGGACACTGCAGAGCGGAATGAGGTCTCTGCCACGGCACAAGCTGTTTAAGAGTTTAAACCTTAGCCCTAACAGTGATACCGACGGTACTGTCACGGTGGGGTGACTGACATCCGTCAGCTAGATCCCACTGAGATGCACCGACACAGTAGCCTGAATGACCAGCCTGTCACATGACCAAAGTCACGCGCGTCATGCATACCAGCGACGAAATTCAACACAAAAACACGTGAAGCGCCAGGGAGACGTCACGCAACACGCAGTGAGGCTTTGACCCGGCCGAGTCATTGGAGAAGCACCTCACAAAAATAAAACACGCAATGCTCCTCCTGGGACAGGGACAGGATCCGACGACCTGCGTGGTACCATAACCATGCCACCTGCTGCCCTACTTGCAGAGCGCCCCCTTGGGGCCACGCGGTGTCGTTTCTGGCTCGGCCGTCAGTGTGCGGCTCACATCTCCAGGACGGTTTTCAGCTGCTCCAGTTTGGACTTCTTCTCCTCGATCTCGCAGTCGTTGTGCTGTCCCAGTTCTGCCAGCAGCTCCCGGGCAATGTCCAGCACCTCCTGGGGAAGAGGGCCCAGAGGCAAAGAGGCCCTTTTTAACGGCAGACGTGCCAACCGAGGCCCAGTACCGACAGAATCTTTATTTACACAGGAGCGCTCGGTGATTTATACCATTTGGTATTTATACAGTGCGTTT
Source organism: Stomatorhinus ivindoensis (assembly GCA_019775895.2). NCBI lineage: Eukaryota > Metazoa > Chordata > Actinopteri > Osteoglossiformes > Mormyridae > Stomatorhinus > Stomatorhinus ivindoensis. The sequence goes on along the minus strand of JABFEB020000008.1, from coordinate 5,833,409 downwards.
CTGAGCCTCACCCCATTAATTAACAAATAATTTTGCACCAATTACTGCCTGGTGCAGCCCACCCCCCCCAGTCGATTATTTAATTGGCTCAGATTGGGCGACACTGTGATTCACAGCACGTGGCAAACCACCCCATCGGGGATGTTAAAGTGCCATTTCTCCCACCATGACAAATGCTGCATAAAAACATTAATCCCTGAAATGCTGAGCCTATACTCGCAGGCTGCATGGCCTAACATTCGCACTTAAAACGTCCAGTAGATGAAAATGGGGCTGTGATGTTCATGCATCGTCAGTCGTACCCACCTGTAACTGTCAGTCGTACCCACCTGTAACTGTCAGTCGTACCCACCTGTAACTGTCAGTCGTACCCACCTGTAACTGCTTCGGCTGTAACGTTCGCGCATCATCAGTCGTACCCACCTGTGACTGTCAGTCGTACCCACCTGTAACTGCTTCGGTTTCTTGAGTTTCAGCTTTCCGGTCTTGTAGCCGCCATATTTTTCAAACATGTCAAAAAACCTGGGAAAAGAAAAACAGAAATGAACAGGACCATTTGCAGAAATATACGTGTCACGCGTGAATGCAGACGGTGGGACTCACATGGGATTCCTCACTTCCATCTTCATCTTCTGCTTAGGGGTTCGATCGCCATGCCGGATGACAGCGATCACGCAACGGAGCTCCATCCTGACAGGGCAGACAGATGGAGCCATTACCAGCCCCGACAAGCAGCTACCTTTGACCATAGCCGACAGCTGTGCTGCCCTTGAAAGCCACACTGTCTACTGTTGGCTTTTCAGACAAATCAAAATGTATTATTTCAAGGGGGAGGACGCTTTTACACGTTGTCATAGTGTAATTCCTCAAACATGTCTGTAGGGGGCAGTAGAGCAGCAGTTCTCTCACATTGTTCCTGATGTAGTCGGCACAATGGGAATATCCTCAGCTTCCGTCGGGATCGACCAAGGGATGTGGAGCTGGGGAGCCAGCTCCCGCATCACTATGTTCCTTAAAATGGGGGGGGGGGGGGGAGACAACAATAAGACCCCAGTTGTCAGGGGAATACGGAGAAAGGAAGCGGCAGGCAGGCCTAACCCCAGGATTTTGGCGCAGTCGTCGTAGTACTTCATGGAATTCTTGACAAAGCTAAAACCGTTGACGTCACAGACGAAGGAGTGTCCATTGGCCCGGAGGAGGTCGAACCCGCACACGGTTTGCTGTGCGGGGACAAAGGAGTGCATCAGAACAATGGCCGTGCTGCCGTCGCTGGCCTGGCTGTCCACGGCACCCACCTGGAAGGCCAGGCAGACTTTGCGAGCGACCAGCTTCTCCATGGCGGTGAGCATCACAGGGTAGCGGATCTCCTTGCCCTCGCTGTCACGCTCCACCTTCCCATCCAGGGCGGGCGACTTCCGAGCTTCAGCGTGGGCGTAGTCAGGACCCACTGTGTACACCTGCGCTCAGGAAGGGACACACACACACACACACACACACACACACACACTTGTATTCATATCATTGTGGGGACCATCCTTTCATTAAACTCAAATTCAACCTTAACCCCTAACCCAGCCCAAACCTAACCATAAGTAACCAAACAAAATACAAGATCCTTTGACATTCTTAGATAGACTGCTGTCACATTTTTATAAAAAGTTTCCCCTTGCAGGTACTGGGAAAAAAAAGCTTCCCACAACATCAGAATAATTGGTCCCCACAATGTAATATATACACGTCCCACACACACGCACGCACACAGCCACAGTGAGTCAGCCGACGCCCTCATGTACCTTAACATCCGTGCCATCGGTAGGCATGAACTCCTCATAGACGTAAGACCCCGTCTTGCGCACGCTGCTCTCCGGGGAGTAAACACTACTGCGACTGCCAATCTGGGGGAACGGACACACGGTCACACTCGCATGCAACGCCGGATCAGCCCCCCCCCCACTGAACGGCCAGCCGTGTGGACTGCAGGTACTTGCCAGTCAGCTGACAGTAACAGCAAAAATACAAGTGTCTTTCACATCAGTAAGATCCATTAGAAACACTTTACTTAAAGCAATCATGAAAATGTTCTATAGATACCTTCATAATGCATTATAATGGTCAGTATAAGTCATTATAATGCATGATGAAGGTATTTATAGTGCATTATAGATGAGAGCATCGTAGACTATTAATAATGCATAATAAACGTTTGATGTGTTATACAAATGGCTATAACTATTTTTTAAAAGGCATAATACTTTCTGAAGTCATTATAATATATTATGAAGGTATGTATAATGCATTATACACAGGTATTACCGATCTGGTAAACCCAAAGAGAATGCACTGTTCTTTAAATGTACTTTTTTGCATCATAAATGCTACAATAAACTGTGCTTAGGTTGGCCTGCTCTGAGGCTGACTTTGAACTTCTCTGCAAATACACACACAGATAACCCTTTTAAAGAGGAGCAGCAGGTCAGGCAGGGTTGCGTCCCCAGGGGAACACACACAGCAGACTTCTGAGCAGGCACACGCTGGGACAGCCCCTCGGGCAAAAGCATGCTGACGGTTACACAGGGCAGAGCTAGAGTGCCAGACAGAAGCACCGTTTCCCCTTCTGTGGGAATAAATCACTTTGACAATTTAAAACGATTCCCACATCCTCAAGACGGATAGAGAACAGACTTAGGCATGCCTAGATCTACGCCCCAAGTGCTAACCAACAGGTATCAGGTCATTCACCAGAATTCACCTGTTATTTAAGGGCCTGAACGACGTATTGTGTACCATTAAAGTCAGATCCCACCTTGGCTTTTATAGGTTTGGAAGTAAAGATGAATCAAGACTCAAATTCAGTTGTGTAATACTAACCATTACATAAATCACTTCATGTTACGTTGCGTTTTCCTAAACGACGGCAGGCGGTACCTTCCGGAAAAGCCGCTGACTGCCTCCCCCGGCTGATGTTGGATAATAGATGTACACATTGTGGTCCTCGGCGCATACAGGCTTTTCTACGAAGGGCTTCTGGAAGATTTCCCCGTTCACCTCGACGTGATCTTCACCTTCCACCAGGTTGCACTCTGACAGAAGGTAGAGCAGATGAGGGAGGGGGGAGGTTACAGCCCCGTTTAAGGAAAATCCTGGGGGCGCAAGTTCAAAACATGTGGGATAAGAGAGTTCACTGTTAATCCATCGACTGTAAACACTGAAGGAAAAGATCCTCCCCAGTCAGTTTATTAGAGCTGTCACTATCGATTATATCTGGGGTGGGGAACCTGTCCCATGGAGGGCCAGTGTGGGTTTTTGGGACGGCCTCTCAATCAGCCAATAATGTGGGAGTTGAACACCACTATTTCATTATTGGCTGATTGAGAGGCCGTCCAAAAAACCCACCCTCACACTGGCCCTCCATGGGACAGGTTCCCCACCCCTGAATTTGATCAAAATTTGAGTAATGTACCGATCAGTCTTACAAATCATCTAATAACCATTCATATAACATATCAAACATAAAATTAACACATAAAACACAACATAAAACATAACATAAGCACAATGTAGGAAACAACTAAGCCCTGCAGGGTGCACACTCGGTGGTGGATCTGGTCAGTCTAAGCACGCTAGTTCACTTAAGCTGCAGAAAAGCCAAAATGTAGAGTGAACATGCAAGTTCCACACACACAGCGGCGGGGAGGCAACACTGCGACCCACTGCACCATTCTGCCACCCTGACCGGCTTGCACAACGTATGATATTAATATCAACATGGCATTTCACGCACATGCAACGGTCACATCTCAAGGACCGTGAAAGTCTGCTCGCTTCAAGTTTCAATAAGCTTTGAAATACTTAGACGACTGCGTTTTCATTCACTTTTAATGTGAATGAGATTATTTGGACCCTCACAGGGTCTGTGTGCCTACCTTCTGCTAATTTGCTGAGTAATCCAGAAGGAAAACTTTAACCGATGCTTTTTAGTAATCCAGTAATTGAGTTTAACGGAATAATCATGAAAAAATGAGAAGCTGGGAGATATTTATAAAAATGGTGTCTCTGTGTTCCTACAGCATGCACACACACTCACCCAGTGTCAGGGAGAAGAGTCCTGTATACAACACCTGGGTGTCTGTTTACATTTGTTTCCCCAGGGAAAAATCTGAGCCAATGCTGGCGGTCCGTGTATCAAAACACAGCGGCTTCAGTCACACTGGACACCTCAGAAAAAGCACCCAGGACAGAATGCAGTGACACGACACCCACCCTCTGGTTTGTCCGGATCACGGTTCAGCACGACGTAGCGCGGCAAATCGATCCCCTCTTCCTGCAGGATCCGGTACACCTCCCTCCTGAGGAACACCCGAGGAGACAGGACTCATGAGCGCTATTCTACCTGCCAGCTGCAGCCTTCAGAGGAAACACTGCGGTTCTGTCTGCAGACGCTCACCTGTCCTGTATGAAGAACTGCATGTTCAGGTCATTGATGAGAAGCGGCTGTCTGAGCTTAGCGTAGCTTACGGCTTTGTCCAGAGGAAACCCTACAAATTTACAGACACACGGAATGCGTGGGATACACTTAACCCTAATTTTGACACCACATTTCATTTAGAAAAAAAACACATAGCCCTCTATGCAAATGGAAAAAAGGCAAAAGAATGCAAGATTGGACTCGTACTCTAAACAAACAAAACCACTGAGATGCCGTACGAAAATCATACTCCCTGACTGACCCTCCTAATTTGGTCATCGACTTAAAAATCTGCCCTTGATTCGGCCTTCTGATTAAATGAATTTCACAGTCATACCATGTTTAAACGAACCAACTGAAAAAGCAGAACTAGGCAACCCATATGTCACAGATGTTCTTCATTTTGGGTTAAATAAGCAATAATAAAATAATAATTTAAAAAATCTCATTGCAGTGTTTATAACTGAAAAACATAAGCGGTATTTATCGGCAGGGTTTCCTCTCCCATTATCAGCACAAGTTGTGATTGGTCAAGTCATTGCAGAGATGCAGTCAATAATGTAGACCGGGGGAGGGGCTACCTTTGGAGTGGAAGGAGATGAGGCAATCACAGAGGGGCCATTTCTCCACCGGCTCATTGAGAATGATGTCCTCCGGGAAGATGACGACAGTGATGTACTCAAATCGACACAGTCGCTCCAGGATCTGCGTCATTGGCTTGGATTTGGATTTCTTCATCATGGAGCAGATTCCCACCACGATCTGCCGCTCTGGAGGCTGTGGCAGGTAACGGGACCAGTGTCAGGAGACCATAGTGGCTCCCAGAGGTCAGGGGTTATCAATGACACCACACTGATGCTCCCAGTAACTTCAGCACCCCCCCAACCACTTCAAAGAAGAGATATTTGCGCCACCTGCACTGCCTTTCCTTCACCCCGGCAGTTCTTCCAAATGTCAGATGATAAAGTGCTGTCCCAATACCTTAGGGGACGAGTCATCGAGGGCTGATTTTTAATCAGTCACCCCTTCGCTGGGGGTGTGTGGAAGTCTAGTTGAGAGCATCCTTTGCAGAAGAGAAATTCACCCTTGGCGAAACCCACACATGACGCGGCATTAAAGCTACTACTTCACACGTGATGACCTCACACATACAGGAAGAGCATGGGAAGTCATCGAGGATGCAAGTGTGTCCCAGTACTGCTATTTTGTCCATTCCTTGCTCACTTGCTCATTCCTTCTGTCACCAGCTTCATGAACAATCAGCCACCAAAAAAATCAGTTTTGGGACGTAGCCTTAATCTACGCACCAATGGTAACAAGTGCAAAATGTCAATATGTTACCCAAACGGAACAGCTTTACAAACATGGACCGTGTGAGGGCTACAGCCGGCGGCCTTCCTCACCGAATCGGCCTCCTCCTCGAACAGCTCCAGCTCGGCGTCCGTCCTCATGCTGCTGCCCAAGCCCTCGCCGTCATCGTCCTCGCAGCCCACGAAGAATCTGGGAGCGCCACGCTGGCTCTCGCCGGGGCTGTTCGGCTCTGACATCACAGCCCGCCGCGGCGACCCTCAGCGGCATGCCGCGCCATCGCAGGCTAACACTCCACGGGGGTGGGGGGGGGGGGGGGGGAAGAGCGGTGGGGCCCCGCCAAGTCTCGGAGGGGAGGGGGGCGGTTAGGAGCAGTTTGTGCCCCTAGACCACAAACTCTGAGCAGCCGGGAGGACCTGAGGGCGGCTGGTGGGGTATCGTGATCTCACTCTCTGCGCCACGAAAAGTCCAGCCTGAACTGCCCGATTCTGTTACTTAGCAGGGGCTCTGTGAGTGACTATAGAAGCCTCCAGCCTTCTGTCTGACATGGAAAGGCACCACCTGTGAGAAAAAATAACAGCAATTAGCCAGCCAGCCACAAAAGGGAGTCCCCGCCCCGACGACCGACAGGCTCACAGCAGCCACCAGCCTCAGATCAAAACCAAGCATCCTTCAGCCAGACTGGCCTGCTGGCGCTGGGTGTGGGCAGTTTTAGCAATCGGTGACATGGGATTAAGCGAAAAAACAATAATAATAAAAATTCATAAATCACTCCAGGCAGAGAAATGGCTGACTTGTCAGCCGGAGCTCACAGCCTGCACCAAACTGGCATCACAGGAGATGCCAGCCAGTTCTTTTTAATGCCACACAGGGGCATCAGACAGCATTTCTTCCCTGGCATCAGACAGCATTCCTTCCCTGGGGTTTTTCAGACCGTAACTGCAGAGCCCGAGAAGCTCCAGACAAACCAGTCAGCCAGGGAAGATGGTGTTGGCTAAACTCTCCTACTCTAAAGCAAACCAGGCATGGTAACTACCACAGCAAACCTGTCACAACCTGTAGGATCGCATATAGGACACAAAATTAAAAAAAAAAAAAAAATTCAAGTAGACTACTAATCTCTGACACATACACCCAACCTAACTTAAATGTAAGCCCGCTACTATAGGCTTACTTGCTCTACACACAATTCCTGCTGGACAATAAAACCTTATAACCATATACACCATGTAAAAATGGCCGGATGAAGAAAGATATTTAGCAGACAGGACACTGATTTGTTTATATCCAAATACAGTACATCCAGTACATCCAGGGTTGTTCAATTCTACACTCAGCCACTTTTTAGTATGACTACATACTACATGTACACCAGCAATAATCAACATCCCATAGAAATCAGGAACACAAACAGGAATGAATCAATTTCTTTTGCTGGAGGAAACTGTAAAATAACAGCATTTCTTTTCCCCAACAGAAATGTATTTTACTTATTGATTTATTAGCAGACGATTTGACCCAAATAGACATACAGTTAAAAACAATTTTCTTTAATTATTAACAAGAAGCTGGGGTGAGGGTTAAGGGGGCTCCTCAAGGGCTCAACAGAAAAACTGCTGTGCCATTTGAACCGGCAACCTTGGCGTCATGGATACAGTACCCAAACTCGCTGAACCACACATCCCCTCAGACATACAAGGCCTGGGGTGCAACCTCTCTGAGATTAAACACACACACACACACACACACACAGGTGCGCAATTCTCACCCAGTCCTGAGCCAAGATCTTCACTGCAACAGTCCCTTACATGGCTTCTCACGGTTAAGTCGAGAGCCACAGGTGGAAATCCAATTTGTTTAATCTACCCAGTAGCAGATGACAATCCATCACTTAGGTGGAAAAGGATTATCAGAGCCCACGATGGAGGACAGATATTGATTCTGGTAATTATCTATTTGATTAGCAAACAGACACAAAGGAAAGCCAAACAACCTATCACCTGCCGTCAGGTACAATGGAGACTGAGCACACCGTACTGGGACAAGCTGAGCAAAGTGATCCAGCCACCTGGGGAGCAGGAAATTCAGGTGCAGCATAAGCAGGAGTTTCCCGAAGGTCAGCGTCACACACAAGGACCGTGCCAACCTGACATTGCGGACACACTACAGGCTAAGAAGAAACACGGTCGCCCTGCGTAGTCAGAGGCAAGTTAAAGGGCAGTCATACTAAGTGGGAAAAATACAAATACAAATTTCCAATCCACCAAATACATAAGCCCCTCCATCCAATATAATATCGTCTCTGTGAGGAGTGGGAAAAAAAATAAGTTTTGCCATCTGAGGACAGTCAAATCATTTAAAAAAACACCTTGCGAGAGGTCGTCACGCCTCAGGAAGTGCGTAACTCCGCACCGCGGATTCACTGTCCAAAGGGAGCAGGTTGGCATGACGGCTGCATAATGAACCTTGAAGCTTCGTCATGCGGAGTAGATTAGGAGCCGAGAAGCTGAGATGTGCGGAGAGCAAAGGCAGACCGATGGCTCACTGTATAGAAAGAGACACATGCACATTCAGCCGAGATAACGGTCTCCTCGGTACTTACAAAGCATTCAGACCTGACCTTTCTCCAAGGAGGACGATTTCAGTTTAATTATACACTATTTTAAGCAGCAAAGAACAAAACATGTGCATTAAATAAATAATAAGTGCAACTTGGAAGAGTCCTCCTACAACCACTGCTGTACATGGCTCCGGACAGTGACACTAGATCAAAGCTCATCCTGGGGGTGTCATGGATCGGGGTAGTCCTTAACCAGGAACGAAAAGCTTAAGCTACCAAAACATTGGTGGAGGAGGAAGAAGGATGATCCGATCTTTAGCGGGAACCCACACCGACCACCTTGTGCTGCTGGGCAGACACCGGCGGACACCTTTAACCCCCTATCAAGAACCTTAACATCACTGCTAGCACCGATGTTACCTTCTCCCGAGATCGCTGAGCTCGGTATTACTCCACAGATCATATTTAACCCTACCCTTCGATCATCAAGTACACGCCATTGTTATTATACCTGCCTAGGCGCCAATACATGCCTTTGGGGCATCAAGTGTGAAAAACACGAGTCTTTAATAACAATGCAAAACGGACAACGCAACTTAGACGGGACCTGGCAATTGAACGTATGAATGAATCTGTAGGATAAATGCACGCCTGTGCACAAATGCGTTGACTGGAAAGCAACAGCCGAAAACATATATACAGTAATATTTAAGAAATGCTAGTAAACTGCACCTAGCTTGTTGACTTGTTGATCCACAGAACGCTTCACCGCCCCGATCGCGCAACGCCGAAGCCGACGCGGAGTCCACAGGACTCGGCGCTTACAGAGCAGCCCGCCGGCCGCCTCGTTTTATTCTCCTTTTATGTTTATCGTTAAAGCCGGCGATCCGGACCCGAAGCTGTACTTACGGCTCCGTCGAGCTACTCCTGTTGACGTCTGTCCGCTTCCTCCCACCCAGTGGAGGTGCGACATAAACAGTGACGCGGACCAATAGGAGCCGCGGACGCGCTCCGGTGGAACCGGCCACCGGGCGTCCGGGCAGCCAACCCCCGCCATCGGCGAGCACATTTCCTGCCTCGGGTTTGGTGGCGTTTCCCGAGCTCCAAGTTCCTCCCTCCGTCGTCCCGTAGACGGATTTTGCAGGGCTCGTGTGCGCCGGGCTGATGGGCTGCGGCCAGCGGGCCTGCGCTCTCGCTCCGCGTCTAAAGCCCGGTACGGCTGCTACTTTTTCTTTGCGCGTTATTCCGTTTCACGGAAACCTCAACGCGCCACTTTCCCCCCTTTGCGTTACTGTAACATGCGATATTTTTGCACGTGCAAAATTAAGAAAAATCTTTTAACTTCCGGATGATGTTCCAGGCTAATCAGGGACCACACACATTGTTCTATCGCAAAACATTATTCTTTGTTAAAATTCACTAAAACAAGAATTACAAATAATTCAAGTTACAAAATGAACAATGTGCAGTTCAGCTTTCTAACCGCATCAAACGAAGTTCACGAGTATTGCCATAAAAATACATTTTACACACTTAAACACACGTTGCATTTTTAAAAACCCAAATTAATTATACCTACCTGTCGTATAATGAAGAGCGTTTAATGGTGCTTGAAACAAGAAATAATACATAAATAAAGCTGAAATATCCGCTCAGTAAAGAGTAGACGATGCCCGTGAAAACCGAGACGGTCATTATATCCTAGTACTACTGCAAATAAGCATGCTGACACAACAACAACGAAAAAGATTCATGAGCCGGCAGCTAACCCCCAATTTATGTAAAATTACAGTTTCCTCCGCTCGAATACAGTTCTCACTCCCGCAGGCCTCTGCTGAGTGCCAGGCCATCAAAACTACAGCCGACACCCCCAGGGCGGTTAGCAGACCATTTGGGCCGGGACAGCTTGTACCAGGACTACAGCCTGAGGATGACCACGCACGCTTGAAGGAATAAGCCTGATTGTGTTCTGTCCGTTTGCTGCTTTGCCTTTATTGGCTTGTTTATACGTTTGTTTGTTTGTTTGTTTATAACATTTACTTATTGTAATTTATGTTTACATTAATGATAATTTTTATATCTCTAGAAAGATCATAACATTCTTTTGCGTATGACCCACACTGTGATCTTCTTGTACATTTTCAGTGTATTGGTGATTAGGTTTTTATTTATTTATGTGGCTGTAGCTATAGCTGCCAGAAAACTAGAAAGGATTAGTTTTTTTGTGAAGTGCATTCAGCTTGACCCATCACAGGTGGTCAGGTAGGGAAGCAGTTTAGCTCTGTAGTATGGGTGTATTATGGGAGCAGGGTCACCTCAAGAGGGCTGTTTGGGGGGGGGGGGAGTTGGATGTTTCCAAGGGCCCCTGACTGACAGGGACCCTTATGAATCACAAACATAATATGATTGGTCTGGGTTGGGATCCTGCTTTTATGGGACCCAAAATCTCTGACGATGGCCCTGCCGAGGGGCCCCAAGGTGACATTTTGTTGGGGGTCCAGAATTCCTTGCTATACCCCTATAAAGCAAATTCAACAACATAAAAAAACACAAAAGGAAGGTGAGAATAAATGACAGTGTAAAGGTTACTGACCCTGGGGTGACTGGTGTGTCCAGGACAAAGAAAACACGCATAGCTCGCCTAGAACGGTGAGCGACACCCGCCCTCTCTCACAACGACTGCCAGTGTCACCCCCCCCCTCAGTGCCACAGGTTGGGCCTTGTCTGCAGCCAGTGCCCCAGCGGGGGCCCATATCGCATGACGTCAGAGCATGGGCCCTTTGTCCTTGACGTTTTCCCCTTGGGTCTTGAAACAACATCTGTCCATAGAGGACCTTCGTTTGGCTCTAGGCCCATTTGCTGTCCCTGTGCTGGGAACTGTGGGTGCAGTTGGGTGGGGGCCTGTGGAGTGGCGGGGTCATAGTGGGCCATGTGCTCCGAATGAAAAGAGGCACTTCATAAATAGCTGACGCCGACACGACAGGCACTTCTTTAAGACGACTGGAGATATAAAAGCACGTACATTGTTTATGAGCTAATCCCATCTATAGCTACCTAAAATATCCAAGGCAGTAGCTGCCTGTAAATCTTGACATAAACTTTGTGGTGGGGATTGCGACTGAAGCAACTGCAGAACATTGTTTACGGCAGTGATGAAAGGGGCCACTAGAGGGCAGCAGCGAACATCTTTCTCCCTGCTGCTAGATATCATGCTGGCTGATTAACTGAAAGGCTTAAATTGCATAATTTAATACAAATACTATTATTGTTATCTGTCATCTAACCATGTGTCTTGGTCAGGAGCCGATCCCAGGTGACACAGGGCACCATGCAGGACAGTATGATGATAATGCTGAAGATGGACACGTCTCTGAACTACCGGCAGCAGACAGTGAGAGCACTTACACTCACCACTGCCTCTGGGGGCCACTCAAGGGTGCACCAGACCCCGCCCACCCTGGATATATGATCTCCTTAGTCTTTTCCAGTCAGAATATAAGATACAGGGGCCACATGAGGCAGGAAATGTGCTCGCTGCTCAGACAGACTCTTCTGCTGGTTAGAGGAATAACTACCGACGGCACATTACCCCATTCCCACTTAACACTGTAAGACTGTGACTGATTGAGCCTTCTGCACTGTTTTTAAAATTTGCTTTTTAGTATTTGTCTAGAAGGTTTTCCTTGTGGGGAAAGCCATGTTTTCCTGGACAGTGGTGCCCTAATGTTTGGGAAGCGTGCTTGTGATCGAAAGGTTGCTGTCTGAAATCCCTGACCAGCAAGGCACCGCTGAAATGCCCTAGCAAGGTACCCACCCCCCAAGGTGCTGCTCCCCCAGTGCTAAAAATAGCTACCTAATGCTATGGCCCATATGGGTTAGATGCAGGAGACACATTTCACTGTGTGCTGTGGTGTGTCAACAATT
>JABFEB020000008.1:5789586-5821052 GCA_019775895.2 Stomatorhinus ivindoensis | reverse complement strand
AGCTACCTAATGCTATGGCCCATATGGGTTAGATGCAGGAGACACATTTCACTGTGTGCTGTGGTGTGTCAACAATTTTGGCATCTTGAGTTACTTAAAACTTATCTCTGTGTACGTCACATCTTTGCATGCTTAAGTCACAGCAGGGCAATACATACAGAGTTTTTTATGGAAAATATCTCCACCTAAATTCCCACAGATATATATTCCGATGTCCAATGTTAGTGTAGCATTTATTGAATGTTATGCATGCATGTTTGTGGTTTTGTATGTTATTTATGTAATTACAGAGGCAGCTACTAAAATTCACTGTACTTGTGTAATCCTCTTGCACAACGACAAATTAAAAATCCTTGACGGCTGCCGTAATGAGCTCCTGTAGCTCAACTAGCGGAGTATTATGTTAACAACCGAAAGATGGTGGGTTCTGATTGCACCGAGTGCAGTAAATTGTAACCGTTCCCTCTGTTGTACGTCGCATCCCATAAGTGTAACGTCAGATGATCTTTGGTGATGTTTGTGATGATGCACGTGGAACTTTCAGTTCATTTTTTTTTTTTGAAGGTGGTCAGCAGACATACTTTCCATCCACAGGGAGAGAAGCCAGAAATATTTCCTGACTGTGGCCACAAAGAGCGTCTGTTCAGATATTTGCTGGAACCCACCTTAAATGTGTTTCCTTGTTTAATAGGGTGACGGGTAAAGGTCAGCAGAGCCTGCGTGAGCCCATTCCCCATCCGCCAGAGCTGTCTGACCCCTGGGTTCTAGATAGACGCCATCTTAATCAGCACCCCTTTATTGTATGACTGGTGGGAACAGCGCCCCCCGCTGGATCTCACATTTCCAGTCTGGCTCTCTACAGTTAGAAATTTGATGCCACAAGTCCCTTGTGAACATGCAGGATTAATAAAACTGCTGGCATTATAGACAAGGACCTTTAAACGAATGTGGGACAAAGGGGTCCATTTCCCAAAATACTGAGAGGCGATACCAAACACTGGGCTCTCTGGATTTGTTTTGGCGATCATTCAAAACTAAACAGCCGTAACCTGCAATAATGTGAGTTTGTTCTCCATGTATCACAGATTTAGGAAAACTAAACGAAGAGAAACTCTTAAAAACCTCTTGTTTTATTCAGGACAAAGAGGTGAATGTGCTCCTTTGGTCTTTATGGGCCTGTTGAGCATCAGGGGGAAAAGGCTTGCATTTCAGCATGGTTTCATGGGAAGCTGGGGGGGGGTGATCAGCGAATGCTAGGGTCTCTTCCTGTTGAGTTTGCTGGGGTCTTTGTGCTGGGCGGTTGGAGGATCTGAAGCTTTCTCCTAGTGTTCTGTACACCGGACAGGTTTTATGGTAAGGTGACCGTGGCGTTTTGGCAAACCGATGGATGTGGCCGTCTGTGGGGCTGACTTCTCCGTCTGATAGCCATCATTCCATCCCAGCATCCTAAAAATGTTGACTGTCTGGCACGGAGTTGGGAGGGAGCAAAAACGTGGGACCGTCTGTGGGTCTCCGAGGGCCGGTTTGGGAAACACTGGCCTACTGTCAGCGTCCTGAAACGTGCTTCATCTGAGAGAGATGAATGGAGTAAGGCCATTATCTGTGGGGCCAAGCTGGGGGTGGGGTGGCTGGCATTTTATTGTATGAATTTTTTGCAGAGCTGAAGTTTGACGTTAGCACATGCACGTGGGGGGAAAGACTCCAGGAGGCTGGTGAGGGCAAGTCAGGCTGAATTGGCCCACTGGGATTAACCAGCCCAGCCCTGCTGAAGCGGGGAAGCAGCTCATTGCTGATAGAGAAGGAAACTGAGGAATGGGGTCCAATGTGGACGCATGCCTGACTGGCTGGAGCACACAGCCTCACTTGAGTAAAACAGGTCTGGATGCCGCATTCCCACTGTGACTGACATGCTCTCCCTGTCCAGGATACTCCTGGCTTTGGTTCCCTGTAATACATCTTACTTTCATGGAAAAGAGAGGTATGGCGTTCATGCAGAAAAGGTTAAAGTTATTTCTTGATTGGGAATATTGGAACAATGAGGTCTTTTTGGAAAGAAACTGCAGTCTACTGAGCAACTCACTAAACACTCCAATATTTCCTTACATTATATTTATGACGACTCTGGGAAAATGCCAGGTTTGCATGATTTAGTCAGTGTTGCTTCATTTTTAGATGGTAGGAGAGCTAGTGTGTCTTGTTCTATTGAGACTGAGAGGCACTTGGTGACCATCTGACTGTCTTCCTTAATCCCACTCCTTATAGGTCAATGCTTGTGCGCAAATAGTTCCATCTGTTTGTCCTAAATGGCCGTGGGAGTCCGGCGTCTGTCCCAGAAACTACAGCTGCAAGGCAGAGTATAACCCAGGATGGGGCACCAACCCATCACAAGGCACACTCACACTGTTCACACCTATAATCAATGTGGTGGCTTCACCTCACAACAACACAGTGCGAACATGCAAATTCCACACACATAGAGCCAGGGTAGCGACTCGAACCCTGTCAGGCAACAGAGCTAACCACTGTGCTGCCATGCTGCCCACATACATAGATACTGATTTCAAAATTTATGTCAAACTGCAGTCCTTCTATTATTGCCATTGAATGCAACAGTGAACAACTGCCCGTTTAATGCATTTTGCATATTTTTCTCTAGATAGTATATCTGTACTCTTTAACAAGTTTTAATAATAAACATTTTGTTACAAAATTTCACATTGGTATCAAACTGCACATACTACAAACGAAACAGTAATTTATTGTAAATGGCTGTTGAACAGTCTTGTCAGTTACAGTGTGTTCATAAATGATTATGGTTCCCTCATTCAAATCATCGGATCCAGTGTAGTTGTCCAAAGCATTCTTAGGATTCAAGAGTGCATTTCTTCTTGTTAATTTTACGTTTTAAATTTTTAAAGAGAATAAGGAAGTACAACCAAACTTAGGTTTCAGATGCAGAAGTCATTATCATTGGCTCATTAAATGACATCATTCCAATATACCCACGTCTCTGCCCTTGAATGACTTGGTAAATAAAGGTTGTCTTCCCCATCCTACAAGACCCAGACCTTCAAGTCTTTCTTTGTTCTTGAGCTTCTATGAAGTCATTTGTGCGGTTGTTTTGCCTGAAACATGCTGACCGTCTCTTTTCAGTAGGCTGGCTGCCGCATAAACCCTCCTACTGACCTATCAGCCGCTGGATTGTCTTTGAATGAAGCATCACTCTGCCAGTCAGAGTCCCTGAAAGTCAACCCAGCGAGAATTCAATGAAGGAGTTGACCTGAGAAATGGCAGCGTGCGCACTTCGATTGTTCTATGGTTTCTGAAAGGGTCTAATGTCGGCAGCCTTTCAGAGACCACGGGGCCCTTCACTGATGCTTTAAGGTGACGCCGAAGGCCTCGTGGCCGTAAGATGAAGTCGGCGAGACTTTGCTGGAATGAAAAATTATGACCCTGGGATTGTGGAGTTCGGCTAAAACCGCAGGCTGAGGAGAAGAAGAAGCGAATGGAGAGACAGCAAGAGCGAAAAAGGGCGTCTCTGTGTGTCGCGGTCAGAGCGAATGTGCGGAGCCAAGATCATCCTGGGCAAAACCAGCAAGTAAATGACTCTTATTGAGAGGCCGCCTTCTGCTCTGCTGTACTCTAGGAAAGAGCACAGTAATCCCCAACCGTATAGTCCTGACACACACACACACATATTTTTTCAAAATAATGGTCCAGAAACACACAATGACAGCCTTCTCCAGGAGGAATCCACTTGCTCCACAGCGGCTGGCTCTCCAGAGCCTGGCTGCATCATGCAGGAGGTCAGGCTGAGTTGAGGCTCAGCTTGTCCCTAAATGACTGCGTGCACAATTCTGCATTAAAACACAAGGTGCTGAAATTTCCAAGATGGGTCTTCACATTTAAATGACATCGATGCTCATTTCAAGCTGAAATTTTATATCGACAGTATGCTGACATCAATGCCACAAATTGTGGCCCAAATGTGGCACAAGGGAACAGTCAGTCCGGAATTACTTCAGAGATTAAGTTTCAGGGTGAGGATGGAGAGGGGCGCAGTGAGCGTCTGTGGCCTCACGTCTCTGGGACTGGGGTTCGAGTGTCTGCCCCTGGCTCTGACTGTGGAGTTTGTATGATCTCCCCATGTCATCAAGAGGTTCCCTCTGGGTTTCTCTGGTTACCCCCCCCCACAGCCTAAAAATCATGCTGAGGTTAATTGGGGTTACTCGATTGCTTGTGTGTGCGTGTGTGTGTGTAAGCGAGTGGTTATACCTGTCCTTATGGGGACACAATATCCCCATAACATGATAAAGATCCATTTTTTTCCCCTTATGGGGACTGATTTCTTGGTCCCCATAAGGGAAAACTCTATTTTATAAAAAACAGTTACTGCTATGAAAAAACTGAACTACAAAAACTCTTGTATTTAGCTTGGTTATTTATGGTTGTGGTTCGGGCTCGGTGGGGGTTATGGTTGCCATAGTTAGGGTTAGCATTTTCCCCGTAGAAGTGAATGAGCAGGCCCCATTAGAATAGGTATACCCAACATGTGCATGTGCGTGTGTGTGTGTGTGTGTGTGTGTGTGTATACACCCTGTGATTGGTTGGCGCCCCACCCTAGGTTATTCCCTGCCTTATGCAGTATCGGCTCTGGACTCTTGGGTACAGAAAATGAATGGATGGATGGAAGCTGTGAGGCTGTGGCTTTGGTCCTTTGAGGAGGCAGATTTCAGCTGCCCAAAGAAGCCCCTTATTCCAGCTTTGGGTTCGAGGACACGTCACTGACCACTGCTGCAGCACGGTGCCAAATGTATTTATAAAACAGAAAAAAATGATTTAGTCAATATTTAATAATCACTCAGGCATGCTGATGCAGGTAGACTAGAGGTCTCAGGCGTCGTTTCATAATATATCCATTCATTTATTGCTCATGAGAGTAGAACAGACACACACACACACTTTCCCTCTGGAGAAGGCAGGCACTCTGACAGACTCAGAGAGGCTGTGTCAATACTTTAGTGTGTGAAGGAGAAAGGATAAGCACTCAAAGAGGGTCTGATTGTGAAGCTCCGCCCAAGGCGGCTCACAGGCCGATGACGCAGACACAGACCCTGCCGGAGGCAGCGCTGGGGCCCTCTCTGCAGATATGTTTGTATTTATTTATTTTGTCGCAGCTCAACTTCCTCCGGTTGCAGTGCCCCCTGGTGAGAAAGCTAAAAAGTGCATGCTGGAGGCCCTTGCGACATTTTTGTTGAATGTTGCCTGAGGTTCTGAAAATGGGAAAATTCTGATTGGCCTGATCTTCTTCTAATAGTGGCCATTTAATAATTCCTATCACAGTAATCATTACAGACAATAAAATCTTAGTGATTCCTACTGATGCATACATGTATGTGCATGAAAGACTTCCTGTAAAAAATTATCAGGAAAATTAACCATTCGACAAGACAACAAATACCAGTTTCACTATAAATAAAATAGTGTTGTAATTTTCTTATTTAATTCCTTTTCATATCCAATTTGGAAAATACCTATTCATGCGTTACATGAATTTTCAAAATTTTACACATTGAATAGAGCATTTAAAGTCCTTCTATGCCACCTTCATTCAGAGGTATTTATACTCACACAGAGTATTTTTTGGATAAGTATTTCAGTCGCTTAAGTACTCTCACTAGTCACTGTGCGCCTGCAGGGCCAGCTGGGCAGTTGGCTGCGGACAAGGGGTTGAAAAAGCCCAAATGCTGAATATTTGCCAGCGTAAGTGGCCAGACTGTGGAATATTCTCACTTAAGGAGGAGTCATATGATTTAGTAACACAAGCATAAATGCATACGGAGGCAATGCACTAAGGACTGGCTTTGTGCTTGGTGT
This sequence comes from Stomatorhinus ivindoensis, assembly GCA_019775895.2. Classification (NCBI taxonomy): domain Eukaryota; kingdom Metazoa; phylum Chordata; class Actinopteri; order Osteoglossiformes; family Mormyridae; genus Stomatorhinus; species Stomatorhinus ivindoensis. The sequence goes on along the minus strand of JABFEB020000008.1, from coordinate 5,815,175 downwards.
GTAGGAGCATGTCTTAAGAAATTAATTTATTTCACAAAATTCCCTACAGGAAATGTTCCAAACATTTTCACCAAACGTATCCAGAGATCTTTGAGACCTTTGATGAAAGAAAAGGAGACACAAATACTGCACCTAGTACATTTCCCAAGCTGTTCCAAAAGTTTTCTCAAGCTTCTCAGAGAGGTTTGCATGTGTCATTAAGTTAAGCGTCGGCCTGAGGGCTCCTACACCTTCAGCTGCAGAAGGTGGATGGACACAGGTGGGGGGGGGGGGGGGTGCTGTTAGCGGGCTGCATGCATTACTTTTCACCAGATTTCATAAAAAGGAGGGGGACTTGCCGCCGTCCCATCAGGGTCATGGAGGTCATGGCCCATGATGCTTCTGGATCTTAGACGGCAGATACAAGCGCGCATGGTTCTGAACAGGCTTCTCTTTGCCTGGGCCACAGATGGTGTGAAGCAGATGATTGCACAATTAAAAAACGGAGGTGTTACTTAAGGATTATTAGACTTTGCATACCGTTGCAATAAAGGTGTAAATGCATTTTTTGCCGATGTATGGAAGATTTGCTCTGGTCAGGACAGGGAACAGAACCAGGTGAAATTTAGAAGTTTATCTGGGATGAGGACTGGAAAAATTGTTTAGCAGCGCCGTGGGAGGATCAAAACATGAGAGATGATCATTTCAGGAAATGCGCAGGAAAACGAAACAGGTGTTGGTTTCTCGGAAAGGGCTGCATCAAGTATAGGCTCAGGCTGCAGGTTCTGGAGCCAGCAGAAAAACAGAACCACTTCTCATATGATGGGAAATCGGGCTTTGGTGCTGTGAATGAAAGAACCCCTCACCTGACTTGGCCCCTCCCCGGATGTCCATATTGTGTTACACGAGGGCACATTAACTCGCCCGTACAATGTGGCTGTGGCAAAACATGATACCGCCAACCGAAAGTGGCAAGAAGTTTGCAATTCCACGTTAAACACTGGGGCTGAGAGTGAGTAGGGTCTGTGTTTGAATGATGCCAATGTGGGAAAGGAGAATTACCTCATTCAAAGGATTCTTTTCATCTACGTTCTTCTATTGAGGCTTATTTAAGCTTTGGCTATTAGCATGAAGCGCTCAAGCTAACAGGCTCTGAACTCTGGACCACCCTCTCGAGGACAAGTGAGATTTTTTCAGTCATAAGCTCGAGTTTGTCTTCAAATCCCAACGAGACAAGCCCTTCCCTGGACATCAGCCTTGAAGTTAACAGTTTGTCCTCTCTCTCAGTGGCTCCTGTCTCCGTTACCTTGATTGGTAGTATATAGCGCAGGGCACGCTTCAAAACGCACTTTTTCCTAAAACAAGCAGCGGTTGGGGTTGCTCAAACAGTTACACGCCTATGTGGTGGTGAATCAGACTGCAACGGTAACAGTATGGAAACATGACAAACAGTGCAATCAAAGAAGGCATGAAAAGACTATTCAGGTCAAATTTAGACAAAGGACAGAAACAGAACCATTTGCACAGCTAAATTAATGCTGACGTCTTCTCAGATAGATGAGAGTTGGCCTCTCTTACCAATGTTGACAGCTGCTTTGATGACATCCTTTCCCAGAATAACCTGCCGTTTCTCTCACTCATGCATCTGGATTTACACTGAGGATCATCATCCAGGGGTCACACCTGGGATTGAATTCAGTAGTCAGCAGGTTTTTCATGCCATCTCTCTTACTACTAGTCTACATGCTGCCCTATGAGACAGTTAGTTGTACTTTAAGGGTGTGTGCAAATAGCTAAGGGCTAAAGTGCTAAAATCTAACACTGATACACTGCACACTTGGGGCCATAGAATAAGATATTCCAGTAAAGCTGGGAACTGCCAAAAACCTAGCAGGCATACGACGCTAAAATGATTATGCAAATAAAATGTTGACTTTTTCCAAAATGAAGAAGATATGAAGAAGACGAGTTGTTGAGTAGAGCTGGAGATAGTCACAGGCATTTATTTCCATTACATATGTGATCCTTTATAAAAGTGACCCCATTTTCCACCATCAAGGTAGAGGGCGCTTTAACTTTCACCCAGTGCAGGAAAGAAGAGACTTTCAGGATGGAATCACATAAAAAGGGGGTGCAAAGCAAAAAATCCTCTTCTTTGACCTACAAACGCGTGTGCAGATATAGGTGACGTAGCGATCCTGTGTTCATCAAGACGGATGAGCCATTGTCTCAGCCATTGTCAAAACTCCCTATACAGAACCTTTTTAAAGGACATCATACAAAACATGACTGAGGAATACAAATATTGTCACCCCCCGATCGTGCCTACCCTCCTGCGCCACGCCCCCCCTCGTTAACCTCATGTGGATCCTAGTGTTTAACAGCTGTTTCCAATTGTCTATATTAGTTCGGTGTATTTAAGTCACGTCAGAGTTTGTTTCTCTAGTTCTGTCAATGGATTGTCACGGTATAGTCGTGTATCGTCGTGGAGTTTCGTACCGTGTTTTACCTGTTATGCCTCTGCGTTCACCGATTAAATCCGTTTATTTTACCCCTATCCTGCTCTCATTCCCCTGCTTCCCTGGTCCGTGTTCCACGATTTGTGACAAAACCATCCATGATTAATGAATTCCAGTATATTATGATTTTAGGTGTGATTGTATTTAAGATTAAGATTTATATTTAGTGTAAAGTAACTAGAAGGAAATCTGTTAAGTTGTCCCAGAAGTCAATAAGAACAGAAATCAATGATTATCAGAGAAATTGTCTGTTAGTGTTTCCAAGGAATTCTTGGTAATTCCTACAGATGTGTGCCTCATTATTATCAGATTAATTACAATTCAGTCACTTTAATTATATTTTAATTGCACACCCTCTATAGAACATTTATATGAAATTTTGTAGATGTATACTATACATTTATTTGTCTCTACAGTAGGTTCACAGTCATTTGTTGTTCTGAGGTCCAAAAAAATTATACTGGAGAAAAAATATTGCTGGTTGGCAGTTTTTTAAATGCTGCCTGGACGCTGACGTTTGAGAGCTGGATCCAGGCAGAGCTAAGTCAGACGTTAGTGTGAATAATGTTTTTAATCAGCCATGCCGCTATTTCCTTCCACACAGAGGAACTCCTCTGGCTCGTAGACCCGCCAGGGTGCACGTCGGCGTCCACTGAAAGGACCTCTCTGTCCTGTCAGCCCCCCCCCTCCTTGCTAATTGCAGCCAACGGATGGCAAAGGTTGGGACGTGCCTTTTTCACGTCTTACCTCCACCCTGGAAGCCATTTTGAAAAAAAAAATGAGGCAACAGGGTACAGAGGAAAAACTGAACTGCTGGTGAAAAAGACTGAAAATTAATATTAAAAGATAAATTGACATTCACAGTGAAGGGTCAATTATAATAATAAAGTGATTAAGGCTGAAATGTTGAAGTGTAATTAAAATATATTTGAGTTGCGGCTGATATTTATAAATGTCTTTTCAAAGGGAGGTGGGAGCACTGGGACCCAGAGAGTGTGTCTGTGAAACTTCATTCCTGAAAAGCACCCCTTTAGGTGGGAGAAATGGACCGGCCCCCACAGACACTTAAGGCTAAAGCAGGTCCCACCTCAAGTGGGTAAGGGGGGAGGTGGGAGGGTGGGGAGTATGACAATAAAGGCTCTCTACTCTAGACGGGGTTCGGCCCTCATCCAGGTCCAGCGGCTGGGAGGTCAGATGTGCAGAAAGTGGCAGACAGGCCTGTCCTCTGTCCTCGGGGCTCAAGGGCAAACGGTCTCTCAGTTTCGGTTGTTTCAGGCATGCATGATCGTGGCCAGCCTACCAAATCTGGGTGTAGGGAGAGTGGGGGGGTCATGTATATATTACATTGTGGGGACCGCCTTCGGATCTCACAAGGGGAAACTCAATCTTATAAAAATCAATGACTGCAATCAGAAAACTAAAAATGGCACAGGTCTTGTATTTTGTTTGGTTACTTATGGTTAAGGTTAGGGCTGGGTTGGAGTTAGGGGTGTCATGTTGGGATTAGAGTTTTCCCCATAGAAATGAATGGAGAGTCATCGCAAAAATACAATTACAAACCTGTGTGTGTGCTCTTATGATAAAATTACTACATAATTAATCTTTTTCTGTTTCCCCACATTTTAAACTGAATCAGAATCAGAATTTTCATTGGCACCTGACCAAGGCCAAAGGAAGCTTCTGCTGTCTGAGGGACCAAGGCAATAGGTCTGAGGGACCAATATGCAATTACAGCATAACGCAAACAGATAATAAATACAACCTACACAACACAGAGAAGCGGATGCAAGATATGTGATAAACTCGGTGGTTTGTGTTGCAACTACATTGATTCCGGTTATGTAATGGGCATATTCTTACAACATCTTCTGGAGAGGAACTGATACGACTTGGGACCAAAATCACTGCATGCCAGAGTATTCAAGTCACGAAATGACACTGCACCAGAAATACAGTTAACCTGTGTTTTTCACAACTTCAACACCTACTGGTTTTGCGAACATGACTATTGATATAGCATTCACCACACTTGGTGTCGCCAAAATCAGCAGTTTTGGTTCCCAGGGAGCAGGGATTGGGTTATCCTGGACAACCGAGCGCAGCGCTTGGCATATATGAGACCCCTCAAGCTTTTTGACGATCCACATTTTCCTCCGTTTTGGTCTTAATTTGAGCTTAATTTTTCGTTTAAGTCTACGATTTCCAATTCATGCAAGCCTCACAAAACGTAAAGCAAAACACAAACGATCAATACAAGCAAGAAAACAAGACAGCTAACAGGTCTCCGAAACCCAAGCAAGTACTGCCACCTGTCGGAAAATCTTCTGTACTGGAAGTTGTAGTTGTTACTGATAAATCTATGTCACTCACATGAAAATTTAATAAATAAAACCAACAAAACTAAAAATTCTAGGAAGTGGACTTATACGGATCTCCGACTGCATTTTATGTTTTCACTAGCAGTCCTAAACGTTGCACTTTTTGAATACAGAATGTGTAATAACTCACTCACCGCTACACATACAAACGCCCCTATATATATACGGAGGCGTGTTCGCAACCATAAAGCGCGCCGCCACCCTCCCACTTTCGGGGTTTCCTCCACCCTTCCCTCTCTGAGAGCTAAAGTTGTCCCTGGTTTGAAAAAGGATTCTTTCTGCTCCTGAAACACACGCCAGCGGAGCGAGGCTGTACCTGCGCCCATCAGCTGTAAGGGCACATCAGGATTTTAATACCGCCTTGAAACAGCAGTACGACGCACTTTAAAGACTAAGCCTTCACTTCTGAGCAATTAAAGGAGCAAGGATAAAATAATTAAGATAAAAGAAGACCGGCGTCATATAGTACACCTGAAAGTTTGTGATTCCTCGAGAAAACAGTTTCAACAGCTCCTCACAGGGTATTTTATGGGAATTGGATTGCGGGCAGTCCACCTTAGAAGTGAAGGTAACCAGAATGTTTTATTTGACACGTGCGCTTTTAGATGTTTGTAGTTATATGTGTCCTGTAATTTCTGGACCACATACACGTTTTATAGGTACCCACTCGTTTGTGCCGCAGTGGAAAAGTATAAACTAAAGTGAAAGGAAAAAATAGTTATAAAACAAAGGTCGGTTTGTGTTTCCAGACTTAGGGTTTTAAAGCTGCAAAGTGATGCAGAGCTTGTAATCAGGGAGGCCGGTGATGCCGATTTCTGAACCTTGTCTAATATATTCCTCTATTGGAGACGCTTTTTGCACGTGTGTCTGGGATGATAATTTTTTTTGTCTAATTAATAACAATAATTAATGCTCACTGATCAACAACTAATTAAGGTTGATAACCAAAATTATCATTTTTTCCGTGAATTAGGTAACTTAGCCAAACCAACTGTTATTAATTCTTGCTATAACTTAATGTCTATATAACATATTTGACAGTGCTGTATTTTATAAAGAGGGATTCATAGGTGTATGAGATCTAGACTGCTAACCCATTCAGTCATAGGATGCCTCTGCCTAGGGGTATGGTCTCCAAACCAGGATGCAATGCAAAAGATAATTACGCCTTTACAAATATGCAAGAACTGTTTTCAGTGGGTCCTGGTCTATTTTGGTGGTGGGCGAGTCTCAGCACTGTAGTGAAATCTGTTAAGGATGGGGAATGGCGATTGTGTCCCCGCCACCGGGGCTGAAATCCACAAATATGAAGAAGACTTTTCCACGGTCTCTATAAGACGTGTATTAGATCATTTTATCGATAGACGTTTCCTTTCATGGACCGAAACACAGCCCTTACTGCGTATGAATGTCCATGCTTGTGTAGGGTCTCTCCAGTTTGATCTCCCATTGTAAAGTGCCACGCCTCATGACGGGGAGGGATATCTTGTGGTGTGTGGCTCAGCGGGCTAAGTGTCTGTGATCAGAAGGTTGTGGGTTTGAGCCCGGCCTTGGCGGAGTGGTCACCTGTCTGTGGGCCCTCGAGCAAAGCCCTTAACTTCCAGCTCAACAGGTGCCGTAAGTGGCTGCCCTTTTGCTGTGATATCCGGGCTTGCTCTTGTGTGTGTTTCATAGAGAGCAGGATGAGGTGTGTGAAAAGAGGTCTTCCCCACTGGGACCAAGAGAGTTTCATTCTTCTTCAGTATGAGAGTGTGCTCCTGGATCAGGAACCATAAAATTAAGTGAGCTTTAAAGGCTCTCCTTCAGCAACTGACAGGTGTCTTAGATTCTTGTTACCATGGTTACTGTTTCTATAAAGCTGTTGTCAGTGTGAATTCTACAGACACCACAACTGTCATGAAAGTAAATGTTTCTACAGGATCATTTCAAATTCAGTCAACAGCTAGAAACTAACGCGAGTAAATCATGTTTTGTTGTACTTGAGTGTACTGTGAATAGTTTGGAGATGCTAGTCTCTGCCAGTGTGTAAGTCTTGTATCTCCTGAGAGTGACATCCTGGTGTGACCTTGAGATCTGTGAGTGTTGTGCTGCACCCTGCATCATCTCTGTTTATTTCCTCACCACACTTCTCCTATGGAATGAGAAAACCACCCCACCGTAATTATAGACCAGGCCGAAATCCAGCCATTTCCACGTTAATTACAGCACTGCCTTCTTGGGTCATGTAGTTAACAGATCAAGGTCGATGGTCGGTTTGAATCAGAATTCTGGATTTTTAGACAGAATCAGAACTTGTGGCGATTAGGAATTCCAATAAATGGTCCTGGAGTTGATTTCAGTATGGACTACATGTCAATAGTTAATTAATAATAATTTTTAAAATATATCAGATAAAAATCTGAATGAACTGATGTGACCACACCCACTGATCAGGTGATGGGTTAATGTGCATCGTATTAAACTGAGCATGTTCCACCTCACATCGGAGCGAGGAGCGTCTGACGCCATCCTCCGGGATACACGACACCAGCTCGGGGGGGTCGCCTTGATCGTCACCTGTCTTTTAGGGAAGGCGGTACAATCTCGAATATCAGCAGAGAGGAAGAAAGGAGCATCTATCTGCGGGTGGTTTGGTCCGACTTTTGACGGCCTTCCCCTGCTGATATCCACCTGAATGTGCACTGTGTTAGGTTGGCACCTAGTGTTAATGGTATGGTATAGCCCTTCACTGTGGAACCCGGTACTGTTTACATTGGCCTTCAGTGCAGTGAGGTCCTGTAATACAGACTCAGAAACAGCCCTGCGCTTACTGACTTATGTCTCAGAGGGAATGAAGCACTCCCCTCCTGCTGAATGGGGACAGTGTAAGTCACAACCCCCCCTCACCCCCCGGCACGCTCGCCTATCCTAACGGCTAATGGTGTTACGTTTCAAACCTCATCAGAGCCACTTTCCTATGTACTGTGACTCAAATCATTTTTTTTTAAGAAAGGCCCCAAGGAAAAGGTTTTTCTGCTTTATTAAAGTTTAAAGTTTTACAATCGGCCACATAATGGGACTCTCTGAGCTGGGTGTTAATTTGTATTGTTTGATTACTGTCGGACAAAGTGTCCTGAGAGCAAAGGACGTGTCATTCTGAACCACATGGAATCAGAGAGAAGGAGGAGCCGTCGTGGGCAATGCCATCTGTCTGGGGGATGCATGCCTGATAGCCCTAACCTGTACACATGACCTTAACCCTAACAAAGCTCTGCTGCTGTTAAATTCCTGTCTTTCCGACCCTCTGACCTTGGATTTCCAGTTGAGGAAGGTGTAAGGAATGTCTTTCCGGGGTTATTTACATCTGAGCAATGATCTGTAGCATGTTCTAATTAAATAATCTGATAATATGAATCTCAACTGCCCACAAATACCCGAATTTAATACCTCATGATTTATGGATGTTTTTAGTGTCATGAAACCTCATTATTAACTGCCGAGTTTGTGGTGTAATAATTAATTAAGTAGGAGCTACTTTAGCTGTATGTTGCTCTCTGTTGAACTCTTAACGTCTGTAGTATTTTAATAATCATCATGAGGTCAGTTTAAATAGAGTTTTCAACAGACCGTTCAATTTCGAGTCAGACAGGCGTCATTACCAGCGAACAGAGCAGCTTACTGTTTGCCACATAATCTGTGTTCACTTTTACCAACATTTATCGACTTTATTTTCCTATCTTCCAACGTTTGGACTATTCCCCTATAAACCAGCTGTCTGGCAGAAAGTCGGTGTATTTTTTATTAGTAGCCTAAAGATGAGGAATGAAGGGCCATATAAAAATGTGAAAGGGAAAAAAATCTCGTTTAGAGAAAAAAATGAAATGCGTAAGCAACGTCGGAAACGATTTGCACTGTCCGCTCCTTTAAAATCTCGGAGAACACTGAGAATATTATTTATTACGGTACCGCGCCTTAGTCAATGGCAGCTCTGTCTGCAGCCGGAGGGCTGTGGAGTTGCCCAGACGCCCCACACGAACCTTTCTTGTCGGACTGTTTGCTCTTCTTCCCAAACTGAGGTTATCGTCAGTGTCTGAGCTTCTGACAGATGTGCAAATATTTGGCGGGGTGCTACCCTGCAGCGTGCCTGGTTCCCCGGAGACTCTGATCGCCAGCCCGACGCTGGGCCGCTTCGTGCTACACCTGCCGATCCCCATTCATCAACCTACGCAGCGGCATACGTTTCCATGCGCCATGGAGAAACCTGACAATGTATTTTTTGGCTAAAGTAAACGATTTACGATTTACGATTAAATAATGGTTTCTTTGGAAATGACTGTCAGTAAAGTTGGGTAGCACTATGAGGGGACACAAATCATGTAGTATTATGCTATTACATATATATTAATTAACCACATACTCAGTCTTAGTTACATGCTGATGTAACTAATATGTAAGGAAGAAGACGTGTTTTACTCTTCAGTCCACTTTGCTCGGACCACGAGATTCACTCTGATTAAGACCTTGTCATTCCACTAATGGTCGCAAGGTGGTGTAAGAGCTTTCCTCACCCTACCAGCCAATAAAGAAGGTTTTAAAACCTATTGCAGGCCGCCTGGTGGAAAGAGGCCGCGTAATGTCCCAGGAGGAGCAGATAAACACTATGATGTTATATTTTAAAGGAGAGGACTGTTACTCTAAAATAACCGAACGCAATTCCAGAGTAGTAACGGAAACCCTGAAGTTTACTTTTAAAAGCCACTCTGAGCAGCTTCTTGTTACCACTGGAGAACAGCTAGTTTGTGTGTGAGTGAGCATGTGGGTGTGTGCTGCATGCTCACACACGCCCCCCACCAAAGACTGAACACCGCAGTGTTCGGCATGAAGCGGCGGTTTGTTAAGGCAGCAAGGAGATGAGCAGGGGAGGCAGTAAACAGCCTCGTCCTTATGAGCGGGGCCCCCCCGGCCCCCACAGGACACAGATTGCAGGTCAGCCATTTAACACGTTCGCTTAACACAGAATCCCAGCTACACCTGCTCTCTGCCGGCTTATGCAGTAGCCGAGTAAGTGATAATTGATGGAGGATGAAAACGGGTCTCAGTCAACGAACAGCCAGTTTTCTAACTTTAAAGCCCCTGTTCCATTATATGAACTTGAGTTTCTATTCCTGAAATGGGTCGCCATTATGTGTTGAAGAAGGTTGTCCTGTATAATAGTGGTACACAGGGTAGTGATACTGGGGCAGAGGTAGCCAACGCTGGTCCCGGAGTGTCAGTATCCAGCAGGCAGATAGTAACTCATTAGGTATGATAGAAAACCAGCTGGATACCAGCATTCCAGGATCAGGGTTGTAGTACTAGGGTGACCAGATAATCCATGTCAGGACACATTGAGCTACTTCAGGTTTTACAAGCTATTTTTCAACTGAAAGGCTCCTGTGCTCGGCTAAATAGTTCAGTTCTTCTTGTGCTTTGATTGGTTTGTTGTCCTTTGATTGTTGTTTGTCCTTGACTGAAAAACTCATCCAGCTGTTTCACATTAACATTAGTGACACATGCATGATTATAGGAGACTGACCAATCAGCACACAGCAAGACCTCAGTGCTAAAGTGAAATCCAGGTCCTGTTAATTGAATTAGTAGTGTACACATCCTGTCATTCTTGGCATGAATTATCTGCTCGCCCTAATAATATACTATTTAGCCAATGACACATGCTAATACATAACTAGTTAATATACATGCTAAAATATTAAATACTGCCTTAAACAGTATCATATTGTTTCTTTTTAACATATGTATGTGTTACACGTAACAGTATGTTACGGAACTTACTGAATCCCCATTGTCTGTTTGTTTTGTTACTTTTCCCCTTTGATGTGTTTAGGATAATTTAGGTGTCCCCTCCTCAGTAGTTCCCATGACGACCATCTCTACCTCCCTTCCTTTTGCGATGGCTGCCTCTGAGCTGGGGGCAAAGGCAGCTTGTTGACTGTGTCGCCTCTCAGATCTGAACGTTCCTCCCAGTTGATTGTAAACCTCTGTAGCTGAGCAGACTCTGTTTGCATCCAAAAAGATGTCTGGCCCCAATAATGAAAATCTGCGACTTCTTTCACCCCCACTGACTCTTACCACGCTGGTCCACTTCTCTGGCGATTTGACGTCTCAGAGTTACCAATTATCTGAGCTACCAGTGTATCTAATAGGAAGTGCATTTTCTTTCCATTAAATAGCTTTTCCTTATGCCACTGAAGGTCCTTCAGCTTACAAATGGGAGTGAGTCAAGTTTTCCTTCTTTCCGTCACCCTGAAGGCTCCAGCAGCCGCTTTGGTACTTGTTTGGGGGTTCGACTCCTGCCCCTGCCGTTTGTGGGTCATGGATATGCTTCTCCATGTGTTTGTGCAGGTTTCTTCAAGGAATTCTTAGAACACCCGGTTAGGGTGGATCAGGGTCTCAGAGTTGCCGTAGAGTGTGTATGTGCCTTGTTAATGTCTGATATTTCATCCAGACTGTTCCCGGCAAAGTGTAGCTCTGTGGCTCAAAACCTGCTGGCAGGATGATTTCGTTAGGCCCTTAACCCCAGTTGCTCCATGTATTTTCGGACCCCGCTTTCTCAGTTGTACGTTGCTTTGGGTAAAACCATCTGATACTGTAAATGTGTGAAAATGTGGATCAGTGTTTCCTGGGGTAGACTCACTGTCACCCTGCACTGGAAAACTAGCTATGAAGATAATCATTAGACAGTTACATGTGGGCTGGTAATTTGTACAATAAAAGATTGATGGTAGTAATTCTGCACAGTGTTTGTTACTTGATAACTGACAGACACCTTCAGCTGTGCCGGGTGGGTCTCCATAGTGATGGACTGGTGGTTTAGGTTGGGCAATTAATTGTATATTAACTTCAGTTACAGTTTTGGCTTCCAAAGATTACTTCCAGTAACTGTCAAAACGCAATAATTCAGATAAAATGATTATTGTGCCGCACTTCATTTTGCAGTTGTCTTGTTTTATAAATCCAGTGCACCTTTCCGGCCACCTTTTTATTTGTTTCTTTGTTAAATTATATTTAGAGATTAAGGAAATCTACTGTTAAAATGAATTCAACAAATTCACTGAGTTCAACGAATGCATAATATTTCTGAAATCAATGAGGAATCATGTTAAATAATCATGATATGATTTTTCCCATAATTGATCAGCCCTACTGCTACTGCCTTCCAGTGCCGCCAAGGCAACATAGATGCATGAAATTGCCATAAATGCATTAAGAAGTTGCCTTGAGTTATGACGTTGTCAGTGGCAACACTGGCACCGTGGATCAGAGCTGGATGTTCAATGAATCTGGAGCTTTCTGGCCAACACATTGACATTTCCTAGCCAACATATGGAAGGCTGGGCTCCAGAGAGGATCATCAACCTCTAATAATTTGGAAAAATCCTGTACAGTCAAGTAGCAATTTGTCCATTTGACACTGCCAGGAAGAGAGTGATATGGATCTATAATGCTTTATTCACTCCCAGAATGGTGATCTTTGTCCTGCAGACCGCTGTTTAAATTAGACCCCATACCGCCTCTTCTAGAAACAGACTGTCTTGACACCTGAACCACAGTCGGCCCGTCGAGCTGCTCATGTCAGCGACAAATGCTTACATAAGCTGCCTCTAGGTGGCCTCCTCGAGCCAGCAGTGGCAACACCATTGACTGGAACACCATGCTTTGTTTTGTCTTAAATTCTTTGTTGTGGCTCTACATGGTAAACGCATCAGATGGTGTGTCAGGAAAAGCCCCAGCCTGAACATGCATTTTTCCCAGCTATTACAGCAGTTGTGGAAAGATCAACTGCTTTCTCTCACTTTTCCCAGATTACTAACGGGCTCCTTTAAGTGGAGTGCTGTTCTATTTTAGTTTTCTATGTGAAATGTTTGTGTACAGCATAGAAGATACTCCAAACTGGACCTTTGCCAGTTAAAGTAGCTAAAAAGAATTGACGTCAGTCGCACTTTTTCCAGTTAATTTAAAATTTGTTGTCTGAATCCCTCAGTCAGCGAATTTTACGTGTCAATAAACCTCTGTATGCTGTGGCGTCTCATCCAGCCCTCTTCACCAATTCTCTGGCCCTGACCTTGACGCCCTGCTGTTTACTCTCTCTTAAACCTTCTTCTTGCCTCATAGGTCCCTTGCCAGCGTAACGGTTTGAACACCTGTGTCCCCACAAACAGAGATTTCTCAGTAGTTTGCTTCTATGCGGCGCTTGGGCATGGGGTGTTATATGGTGTGATTCATAATAAGCTAATTACAGCTTATGGCTATTTACCCGAGACCTTGTAACCACTGTATTCTATACAGGGCTGTTTTTTTCCACCTAACTTTTTAACAAATACTTAATTGCAAGCAAATGATTGACACAGTTTTTTTTGCTGTATTTTTAGGTAAACTATGACCTCCTTGTTTCTGCTGTGTGCGTGTCTGCGTGTCATCGCAGCGACGACATACTATGAGGAATTGTCAGGAACGGGTGAGTGACGAACCTTGGTTTTCTAGATGTTTCTGTGCATCCTGCTTGTGATTGAATGGTGGTGATGCTGAGCGACCGCATGTGCCAGCTGATAGCTGTGTTGATGTAGGCTTGACTACTGCGTCCTCCTTTGTCTCTGTGCCCCGTAGACGTCGATAGCCCGCTGAGTGTGAGCATTCCTGTAGAGCGCCCACTGCACCCCTTGCTGGGGGGAAGGCTGGTAGTACCGTGCTACTTTCAGGACAACACTGTCCACGATCCCGGTGCACCCACCATCACCCCTCTGTCCCACCGCATCAAGTGGAGCCGTGTGACCAAGGACAAAGTGACAGACATCCTGGTGGCCATGGAGGGCCAAGTGCAGATCGAGTCGACGTATTTAGACAGAGTCACCATGGTCAGCTATCCTAGAGTGCCAACTGACGCCTCCATTGAGATCACGGAGCTACACGCGAATGATTCCGGGACCTACCGCTGCGAAGTCATGCAGGGAATTGAGGACAGCAGTGATAATGTTGAAATCCGGGTGCAGGGTAAGCTTACACTGGAAATGTGTTTCCCATGAGTTGATGGGATTCATATTGATTTACCTGAAGTGGTCGCCACCTCATCCGAGTGAAACGATCCCAGAGATGTTTCAAGTCGGCGACGCTAATCTTACAGTCAGGTCTACGTCCAAAGACGTCATGAGTCTGCAGAGTATGGCTCCCATAAAATCTTGATTTTTTTTTTACTATTTTGAATACAAAATATAAAAAAAGACAACATGGGCCATGCTATTCCAAGTTCTGTGAATATTTTTATTTACAGTTATTTTGTTGCCTGTTGCATCTAAAATGATTTATAATGAAACATGTTTGCATGCATCTGGATGTTTTGCTGCACCAGCTACGCCTCAACCAGTCACAAAGCAAACCTGAAATGGTCTTCAGTCTATAATTTACGTCCAGGCTAAATTTGTAATATTTTGAAAGACTCACTAAAAGAACTGACTGATGATTTTCCTAGGAATCGTGTTCCACTACCGCGCCATCTCCACCCGCTACACGCTGACCTTTGAGAAGGCCAAGGCTGCTTGTATCCAGAACAGCGCTGTGATCGCCAGCCCAGAGCAGCTCCAAGCCGCCTACGACGACGGCTTCCACCAGTGTGACGCTGGCTGGCTGTCCGACCAGACTGTCCGGTTAGACACCTTCATCCAAACCACATGCACTCTCAAGTACCACTGGCAGTTTGTAGACATCAAAGAGTGACTGGCCCTCTTCCTCGTAACTTAAAAACAGACTTTTAGATCAAATTGCCCAAGCAATATTAAAAGCTTAAGTGGTGGTTAAACTGTCCTGGTTGAAGGTTGTGCTTTTGTACTTTTAAGGTGCATTTAAACCAATTACTATAGCAACTGTCCAGGATTGTTGCGTTAGGTCAAACTACTAACCATATTAGCCATGGTTAATTTAGAGTGCATTAGCCTAATCGGCTCTTCCAGTGACTCACCTACCTTGGTCCATGCTGAGGGTCGAAATGCAGACCTCTTTCACGCTGACTTGAATATGAGACGCACTAGCGACTTCTGAGCCTGACACTTCCTTTGCACACAAAAACCCTTTCTTTGCCTTTCCTGAAAACCTGCCGTTTCACTGAGGGGTCTCTGTGTTCTTCTGTTCATCCTGTCTGGGTCTGTTTTTTTATGACATCATATCCACTGCTCTCACACAGACACAGACAGTGAGACGGTGTACAGACCTTGTACAGCACATCAATTTTTGCAGGGACATGTACTGTGAACGGGGCGGCATGGTGGTGCAGTCGTTAGCACTGATGCCTCACACCTCTGGGACCTGGGTTCGAGTCCCCGCCTAGGTTCCATGTGTGTGGAGTTTACATGTTGTCCCTGTGCCGTCGTGGGGTTTCCTCCGGGTACTCCGGTTTCCCTCCACAGTCCAAAGACAAAAAAGTTGTTAAAAAGTTGCTACATTGCCCGTAGGTGTGACTGGTGTGTGAGTGTGCCCTGCGATGGGCTGGCCCCCTGTCCAGGGTTGTTCCCTGCCTCGTGCCCATTGCTTCCAGGTAGGCTCCGGACCCCCTGCGACCCAGTAGGATAAGCGGTGTAGAAAATGGATGGATGGATGGATGTACTGTGAACTTTACAGGCGATTTTATGCCACATTAAAGGATGTATCTCTGTCCTATTCTCTTCCGCAAGATAAAAAAAGTCTTACTTTATTATATAATCAGAATTGCAGGACATTTAACAATGTCTTTGTATAATCTAAAGGTACCCTATTCATGAGCCGCGAGAACGTTGCTATGGTGACAAGGATGAATTCCCTGGGGTCCGAACGTATGGTGTGAGGGACGTCAATGAAACCTACGATGTGTACTGTTTCGCAGAAAAGATGTCAGGTACGCAACTCTGCTCTATTCACAAGCTCAGTAAAAGTCAGGCAGATATGTTTTCTGTTATCTACCAAGGGTTTGAGAGTAACGTAATTTCAATTCTCTGTGTGTTCTGTGCATATGGCAATAAAGCTGATATCATGTTACATTCAGTCCTTCTCCTGTTGCCCTCCATTGAATTCCAGGTAGAGTTTTCTACTCCTTTTCTCCGGATAAATTCACCTTTACTGAGGCGGAGGAGCAGTGTGAGAAACTGGGGGCTCAGTTGGCCACAACCGGACAGCTGTACTTAGCCTGGAAGGCAGGCATGGACGTGTGCAACGCAGGCTGGCTGGCAGACAGGAGCGTCCGGTACCCTATTAATGTCGCCAGGCCCCAGTGTGGAGGGGGACTTCTTGGGGTGCGCACGGTATACCTCCACCCAAACCAGACCGGCTACCCCAACCCAGAATCCCGCTATGACGCAATCTGCTATGAAGGTAAATGACCCAACCCCTGAAGTGTGAATGTGGGACAGAAAGGTAGACCTAGTACCTAATGGTATGGTCCCGGTTCTCTAAAAGATGCGTCCATTTTGTTGAAGATGGAGATGAAGAGGAGTGTTCGGGGATGACTATGACCTATCCAGACCTGCAGGCCACCACAGAGGCAGGCAGTAGCCTTGTCAGCATGGCCACTGTCACTGAAGGGCCAGAGGTTTTCCTCAGGAATGCTACCAGAGAAAGTGAGCTGATGGGCGAGGTGGCGACACAGGAGCCAGTGAACATCACGGCCACAGAGGGATTGGAGACAGTGACAGTGGATCTTATTGGCGCCAGTGACAATGTTACCGAGTTGCCCCTCTCCCCACCTCCGAGCTTCACTGAGGACTACCTGAACATCACCGGCATTGAAGAGGAGATCATCGGTCAAGCGACTGCTATGCCTGGGCTAGGGGGAGAGATTACTCCTGAAAATCACACTGAGTCTGTGCCTTCGGTCGCCGGTTAGTCTTATTTTAGCCTTCTACTTGAAAGGCAAATAGCTGTCTGAGTGATGGACGCAGGTGCTGAACGTATTGGTGCATTCTAATTTTGCAGGTGTTGTGTTCCACTACCGCGCCGGCTCCAGTCGCTACGCCTTCACCTTTGTGGAAGCCCAGCTAGCGTGCCAGAGCATCGGCGCAGTCATCGCCAGCCCTGAGCAGCTCCAAGCCGCCTTTGAGGACGGCTTCCACCAGTGCGACGCCGGCTGGCTCCTCGACCAGTCCGTGAGGTGAGTGCGGAGCAGGACGTTCCATCAGTCACCTTGCTCTTTCTCCGACTGAATGACGCTCTTTAAATCAAGTCGATTACACTGTGTGCACCCCGGGCACGGACTCTGGATCGGCACCTGAAAGAGCAGTTAATGAATTGATCAGCACTGACACGATCCTGGCGCTGTTTCAACTGAAGGTACCCGATCGTTTTCCCACGGGAAAAATGTTCGGGAGACTTGAATCAGGTGCCTGGCGTCAGAAGCTACGGCCTGCGGCCTGCCGGTGAGCGGTACGATGCGTACTGCTACACTGACAGCCTCAAAGGTGAGAGACCCAGCAAAAACATGGACTTGACCTGTCGTTGTGTAGTTCAGGGCTTCAATTTACATCTGCGCTTTTTCAGGAGAGGTGTTTCATGTCAGTTCGAGTGAGGGCTTCACCTACGACGAGGCGGCGAGCCGCTGCCTGGACCTGAACGCCACTCTGGCCTCCACGGCCGATCTGCACGCTGCCTGGCAGCAAGGCTTTGACAAGTGTCGCCCAGGCTGGCTGAGTGACCGCAGCGTCCGTTATCCCATCAACAAGCCGACGCTTCAGTGTGGGGGAGGGAAAGCGGGGGTCCACACTGTCTATAGCTTCCCCAGTCAGACAAGCTACCCAGACCTGTACTCCAGATATGACGCCTACTGCTTACGGGGTAAATGTAACATGGAAGTGAAATTCATGTTATTGCAGCTCTGTTTGCTCTTTTTTCCTAAAAACCAGGGAATGAATAACAATATTTCTGCACCCCTTAGTTGATCTAATGGCACTTAATGAAACCACATGGAACATTACGGAGATTGAAGAGGATCTGATCAATATTACATCCATAACTGATCTCCGAAAGCCTGGTAATAAACTTTGACTGTCACTGTCACTCAAGGGTAGCACTGTCATGTTTCTTTGGAGCTACCCTTAAGTATTCTACAATTTGAAATTTAAAATTTTGCCATAGATGTTGTTAGCAATAGTTTCGTTTTGTAATGCTGTGATGTAATTATTTTTGTCTTGTCCCTTTTATTTTCCCTTCACAGTGAGCCCCTCAATAGCTCCTCCTATCTCTGTTGATATCTCTGGCTTCGGTTCTACGGACCTGCCTTCTGGCGCCAGTGGCATCTCTGGGGACATTTCTGGGAGTGCGAGCGGCGAGGTGTCTGGCACTATATCAGGTCTGGGAGACGTTTCTGGATCTGGCCTCAGTGGAGATGAGTCTGACATTCGGGTGACTCTCCAGGGAAGCGGCGAGATGTTGTCTGGAGAGGGATCTGCATCTGGGAAGCTCCAGGAGGCTGGAGAAGGAAGTACTGGGATCCTCACATTCCCATCTGGGATGGGATCAGGAGACTTCAGTGGATTTCCTTCAGGATTCAGCGGGGACCTGTCAGAATCAGGCAGTGCTTCAGGATTCATTCCTGAAGATGGCAGCACTGCAATATTTAGTGGTTCAGGAGAGAGTGGAGACTTCTCTGGTGTGGCATCTGGGTCAGGTGCAAGTGGGGACTTCTCTGGATACAGTGGGATGCCATCTGGATTTTTACAATCTGGGGACATTAGTGGTTTCTCTGGAGACCTTCATGGTAGTGGGGATTCCATGATTATTCTGATAGATGGCAGTATGGCAGATATATCCAAATCCTGGACCTCTACAGAAGAGGGTAGAGGGCAGGTGGAATTCAGTGGTTCGGGAGATATGTCAGGATCTGGAATGAGCGGCTTCTTCAGTGGGGATGTCACCGGCCTTGGATCTGGACTCAGTGGCTCTGCATCTGGAAGTGGCTTTGAATTCCCTGAAGTGACCTTTTTGGACTCTGATTTCATTCAGGTGATAAAGAAACCAGTAGAAGAGCAAGAAGCTTCTGGACTTTTGGAGTTTGGCTCTGGGGACTTGAGTGGATTTCATTCTGGGGATTTTTCCGGTTATTCTTCTGGAGCTTCTGGTCTTCCTGATGTGAGTGAGATTTCAGGTCTCCCAGAAATGAGTGGGGCTTCTGGGCTTCCTGATGTGAGTGAGATTTCAGGTCTCCCAGAAATTAGTGGGGCTTCTGGTCTTCCTGATGTGAGTGAGATTTCAGGTCTCCCAGAAATGAGTGGGGCTTCTGGTCTTCCTGATGTGAATGAGATTTCAGGTCTCCCAGAAATGAGTGGGGCTTCTGGTCTTCCAGACATAAGTGGGGATTCCAGTCTTCTTGACAAGAGCAGTGCTTCTGGTCTTCCAGATGCCCCCAGTGCTTCCGGCCTACCATCAGGAGAGATCTCAGCTGCATCTGCGAATGGGGACATTGTTCTTCTTACAGATGAGGAGATGGTTGAGATTTCCATAATCCCCAAGATTCGCCAAGAGCTCGGCAAGGGGCCGGTGGAGATCAGTGGCGCAGGTAGTGGATCTGTGTTTATATCTGGGAGTGGAGAGCAGGTTGGTTCTACAAGCGAAGTCACACCGGGAGCCTTCTCAGGAGCGAATCCCCATGATCACGCATCGCTGATCCGTTTCTCTGAGCCTGGGGAGCAGGAACTCAGAAGCACATTTATGGATGAAAATCCACAGGAATCTCGTTCAGAGTTGGTGGAATTCATTAGCAAATACTACGCCACCGCTCCGGTTCCCAGTGCTGCCCCCACACCACCGACCGTCTCTCTACCAATCCCAGAAGTAATGCAGGAGCCTGCATTCGCAGATGGTTAGTTACTAAAACCTTTTGTATTTTAAAACACTTGCTCTTGGTCTCCTTATTCTTAAGACAGCACCTATTACCCTGAATTTCTTAAAGATTAGCATGTCCAGTCTGACACTGCCACTGTAAGCTGGTGTTGATAAGATCCCACCTTGAATTCCTCAGCTTTCATCGACCCGTGTGACCCAAACCCATGTGGGCCTGGCTCGTGTTCAGTACGAGGTGACATTGCCCACTGCCAGTGCCCTCCGGGTGTCACTGGAGTTACCTGCCAGCTGGGTAAGTCATGATAATTTGATAGGAATCACTATGCAGGGAAATTTAACCATATACAGAGAACACTTTCTGTGTTGTAGAGTAATATTACAGACACTGTAATGAGGAAGGCAGAAGACTGAAGCTAATGCTGTGAATTTTATACGTGGCGTTCCGTAAATGATGTACAATCCTGCAATTATGATAACTGACCGTTGCACTGCATCTGTTAGCAATTCAGTTTTGATGTCGAGTTTATTTTGCAGCTTAGTTCATATTTGCTTTTCAAACATTATCCTACAGGTGTCTTAAGACTTCAGAATTAGATTTTATTCATATCATTCGAGCTATTTCTGAGAAGCAATATCTATTACTGTGTCAGTATATTTGGGGCGGTACTGTGGTCCATACAGCACACAGTAATTATACAGGAACTCTAAGCATGGTTAACATGAATTTTCGTCTTTGATCGTTTCTTCTTTGTATCTCTTTTCCATCGTTTGCTGATTTGTTCCTGTTTCTGGGCATCATCTTTGTGTTTCTCCGCGTGTTTCAGGATATCTGGCTCGTCTCCATGGATACCTAACTCTCACTGGGCTGACTCCCTTTGAGACAGGCCTTGTGATGACCTTCCGCCTGTTGTTTTTGCCCGGCGGTGGCCCTCTGCCTGCAGGCGCAGCCCTGCTCCTTCTCTCTAACCTTCCTGCTTGCTCGGTAACCCTCCTGCGGCTGCCTAAATGTCTAACCGGAAACCTGCAGAACTCGCCGATGCTAAACGCGTCGCTTGTCCACACGTTGTGCACGATGCTGCGACCCAGAATCATTAGGAGACGTACTGCCTGGAATGGGTCTGGGTCGAGAAGCGGCGCTCCAAATATCCTGCGTAAATGACATGCAGCACCAGTCTTGCACGTTAATCTGCCTCCAGCATCGTATGACAGCAGTATGTCGGTCAGGGACGATGTGGACAGCAACGTTACAGTACCTTAAAAGTTCTGATTCTAACATCAATGCTATCCAATGCCCCGCCCCCTCCCCTGCTAGCACAAGCTCCGCCCCCCCTGGGGGTGGTAGAGGTAACAGCACACCTATTTTACAGAGGTGGATGAGTGCCATTCGAACCCCTGTGCCAACGGAGCCACCTGTGTCGATGGCGTGGACTCTTACAAATGCTTGTGCCTACCCAGCTACGGAGGGGACCACTGTGAGATCGGTACGAGGTCGGCTTCAGCTAATCGCACTAACCGGCTCACAAAAACAACAGAACCGGTGCCAACTCTCAAACAAACGACTCCCTGGAGTGGTCTGGTTGGGTTGCCGGGCGTGGCGGTGCGCTCTGCACTGGTGTTTGGGCTCCTCTGGGTGAAATTTTCCTTTCGTGCCCTAGCACTCCTCCATCAGCCGCCATTTTGTTCTATATTTTTAGGTGGTCTGATTTAATGGCTTCTTCCTCCTGGTGTATGTCAGGTGTTTGTTGTTGTTTTGTAAATTGTTAGTCATTACTTCTAGAATGAGAATACAGTCTACAGGAAAATTACTGGTGATGTAAAAGTCAATCCACCCATTATTTTTTTTTTCTTCCCAAAAACATGAATGTTTAGTGGCGGTATATGGGCTGGTGTTTATGTCCTAGGAGCAAAGCAGATCTCAGGACACCAATCCATGTTCTTCTAGTTTTGTTGTCCCAAAACTTAAGTTCAATGAGAGGTCACATAAAAACTGACATATTAAAACCATAAAGGAATCCAGATCAATAAAACAGCAGTTATTATGATTACTGGACATAAGTAGATAAATAAAAAGTTAAATCCTGGTTTTATAGCTTGGTGCAGACTGATATTTGCTCTGCATAATGATTGATGCTTTATTGATCCCTTTGGGGAAACGCTCTTCTTGCCTCCCCTAACTTACTCTCTGTAGGTGGGAGCAGGCTGCCAAAGAAGGGCAGCCACCCACAGCAGCACCCAGGGAGCTGGAGGATAAGGGGAGTTGAACTGGCAACCTTTGTATGACAGGCAAAGAGGCATTGCCCCCTGAGCCACACACCGCCCCCCTGTTGCTCCTATAGCTTGCATCTTTGTGACTTCAAAGTATAAAATAAATCCTGCAAACCAGACTGGTTGATGACTGGCCCAGCAATTTTATTAGATAATATATACATTTCTTCTTGAATGCATCACTGTCCTATTGGAGCTGCTCTGTGTGTCACATGGACAGCTGTGGACAATCTTTCTGTGTTGTTTTAGGTGAACGGGACTACTGCACGGGGGGGGGGGAGGGGGTCAGGGTGGGGGTCACTCTGCGCATCTGGACTGACCAAGACTCTTCATGGCAGCATCTAACGAAGGCCGGCCCTATCTCCGGTCGGCTTGCACGTGGTCTCACTGTCGCCCCCTTGCTGTCACTGCAGACGTTCACAGCTGCGAGGAGGGCTGGGTGAAGTTCCAGGGCAGCTGTTACCTGCACTTCCCTGAACGTGTGCCTTGGCAGGACGCAGAGACCCGCTGCCAGGGTCTCAATTCGCACCTGGTCAGCATCCTCACTCCAGAGGAGCAGGACTTTATCAATTGTAAGTAAAGAGAATTTCTCTACAGTGGCCCTGTCCCCCCCTCTGTGCTCTCGATTCACCCCCAAACCTCTACTTGCCCCCAAAGCCAACGCACAGGATTATCAGTGGATTGGGCTCAGCGACAAGGCCGTAGAGAACGACTTCCGCTGGACAGACGGGAGCCCGACGGTGAGTGTCTCCTCCTGCCTCTGCCTCCTCGTTCATGCTGGAGGGAGGGGTTTCCTTCACGAAGCTCTGTGCCACTCAACTTGGCAGAGCCCATGGAAGTGCAGCAGTCTCACCAGCTCTTACGTCATATTTGTTCTCACTGTATCCCCCTCCCCAAGAAAACCATGAAGTGTTTAGATTTAATTTAAAGTCAGTTTGTGCTGGTTTCCCTTCCCTGTTTTTCCATGAGTCAGCAGCAGCCTGGTCTCAGTTATGCCTATGGTCTCTCTGTCGCCCCCAGCTGGTGGAAGTTGTGACTTGCAAGTAAACGGTACAGTTCATCTGAGGTTGCTCAAGTGCAAAGCCAGGATGTCCTTTTCCCACTTCCCAGACATTCTTTAGTTAGTGAATTGTTTTTGGTTTCATTCCTCTTCAGCAATATGAGAACTGGAAGTCAAACCAGCCGGACAATTACTTTAACTCGGGTGAGGACTGCGTGGTAATGATCTGGCATGAAAACGGCCAGTGGAACGACGTGCCCTGCAACTATCACCTACCGTTCACGTGCAAGAGAGGTCCCGGTGAGAGGCCGCCGCATCACGCCGAGTCGCCGCCGCCGCCACGCCGCCTCACTGACACCGCTCTGCGCTCCTCCAATCCCCCCCAGTCTTTTGCGGCACCCCTCCCGAGGTGAAAAACGCCACGACATTCGGGAAGAGGAAGGATCGCTACGAGGTCTACTCAGTGATCCGTTACCAGTGCGAAGCCGGCTTCGTGCAGCGCCACCTGCCTGTGGTTCGCTGCTTGGAGGACGGGCAGTGGGAGAAGCCGCGGGTGGAGTGCATAGGGCGTGAGTATGCGCCGCCTTCCATTCACAGCGGTCGTGAGCAAACTCCGCCCACCCCCTGCAACAAACACAGCATGAACAAGTACGTAGGTAAGCACAAACACGGGTACATGGTTAGCTTAGCGCTTAGCGCAGTCATTTCTCCTGAAGATCCAGCACCCTGCAGAGCTTAGGTACAGTCCTAATTTAACACGCCAGTCTTTAACCGTGACCAATAAGGATGTTGATTTGGGTTCGCTGGGTGCAGAGGCTGATGGGAAATTAATTTATTTATCTCTCCTTGCAGCGACGAGCAGCAGCAGTGGGCAAAGTCTACGGAAAAGATCCATCAGGACCCAATCAGACTCAGCCAGCAGCACATCCTGGGCAAAACTCCGCTAAGCAGGGGAGGAGGGAGGTTTAAAAAGATCATTTTAAAAAGAACAATTATATAAGAGTCATTTTCTGAAAACAAAGAGATTATAACATAAGAGTGCCCACCTTGTATATACAAACACCAAAACAAGTTAGACATAATTGTGTAGTCCATTTGGGTTTCTGATTGTCATTCTTTGCGGATAAAAAAAGTGATGATTTTAATTTGGTTTTCTTCTTCTTACACCTGACACACAAAAAACACCTGTTGTACTCCTTTTGTTATTTGGATTTTATTTTGATTGTAGTAGATTGACCACAGAGCTTTGGAAAATTGTAGGGCGGGTGTGTCCTGGATCTCATAACCGCTGATGGTCTCTGGCAAACGCTATTCCGGAATGTCATTTTCTTCGGAGCGAAGCCTTTCATGTTCACGTACACCTGACAGCAGCCTCCCCCCGGCCCGTTCCGTCTGCGGTTACCAGACTAGCTGGCGCGTGGTGGTGGATCGCCACCAACAGGAGACCTGACTTTCCAGTCCCCGCGGAAGAGCAGGGAGAAGGAGAACGACAGAATCTGGGAATCTGAAGGTGTGTGTCGGAACACCTGCTGGCTCAACCTGGGAACAGGAAGGGAGAAATTTTAGGAATTATAATATTATATGTACTAAATTAAGGCTTGGCAACAGAACAATGTTTTTGGGAATCGGGGTGGGGAGAGAAATGGGGCAGTAGATTCATCACCTTCTACAAGCTTGTTTTATGTTAGCCTTGACTGAAACAACTTGTAAGTCCCACCTGGGAGTAATAAGGGGCAAGGAAGGGACACAGTCGATTAATCTCAGCCTTCAGGGATCCACTCTCCTCAGTCCTCAGGCTTTCTGGGGGCAGGTAGGTCTGGAAATGTGAACACTGAATTATTTATTAATTACTTCCAGTGCCAGGGTGCGATTAGCACAGGGGCCAATGGCGCCCTGCACTCTGCACACTGGTACGTCCCACTGCCCGTCTCTCACCCAAAGGTAGACCTTTAACACATTCTTTGTCTTTATTTCCATGTTTTTGAGAGTGGGATGCTTCCCGTCCCATTGTTATTTGTTAGACCCCCCCCCCCCCCCCCCCCGGTACTTACCGACTCTTGGGAGGGGCTCGTGCAGTGCACATTGAGCAGTCAAACAAGCCGGAATCCCGTCACAGCACCTAACCTATGCCACGCAGCCAGCTGCAGCTTTCATTTCAGTTCCCGAGGTCCTCAGACACTTTCTGAGGCCATTCTAAATCACAAGGGGGGGTGGGGGGGGGTAGCGGCTTCACGTTTTCAGTGTACATTCCCAGCGCCCCCAGCCACGCCGAGGTATCTGACAGAGGTAGCTAGCTTACTTAGAAAAGCAATTTCTCAGCCATACTTTCACGTCTGTGGAAATGCACTTGTTTATAGCGGTTTGTGGGTGGCAGGCCCCCCCCCCGAACACCTAATATATACCAGATCAGCGAGTACAGATGATGTACTTTCTTTGCTTCTCACTCTGTCCCATAGCCTGGCCAAGGGTTTTATTACGTGCGGCTGTCATCCAAGATGGCCGCCACCCACCTGCAGTACATTGCATAGACAACGGGGTGAGCGAGAGCACTCCTGCCGTAGGTGGCTATGGCATCGCCTTCATGTCAGATCCCGGGGGGGGGGGGGGGGGGCATGGCTA